>OX578147.1:89058633-89126133 GCA_951213105.1 Amaurobius ferox | reverse complement strand
GTGTGTGTAAAATTATAATTTTCTGCAAAATTTAGTAGCAAACTCTTAGGTAGACTTGGAGAATTTTTTTGCAAATGCTACAAAATTGGCATGCGCGTACTATGCATGAGCATGAAACTACATAAATATATCACCACTTTACAAAACTCGTTTATGTAGACACATTACATTTAAAAAAATGTTATGCACCTAAGAATTTTAGCCTTTTCTTTTATGAACGGAACGAGAAATCATAATATAACGTCGAGGAATGAGTGGTAAATTGAACAAGTTGTTTTTTTATTTGTAAAACTCGACCGATGAATGAGTGGTAAATTGAACAAGTTGTTTTTTTATTTGTAAAACTCGACCGATGAATGAGTGGTAAATTGAACAAGTTGTTTTTTTATTTGTAAAACTCGCCATCGCATTATTGTTATTCTGCTAATATATCCGTAACCACTAATGGCCTATCTACCACTTTTTTTTCAGATAAGTATTATAGTTCTGTCAATCTCATCTGAACCAACATTACATTCTAAATAGCTTGCAAGAGTAAAAATATCTCTATGCCTTTAGTTGTACCAGAAGAAAATATTTTTCTATTCTTCTGCTTTCTTTTTTGGTGTGACGTCATTCAAAAGAAATGTAAATAAGATGCCCACGATTCTCTCATTCACTGCCTCTGCCTTTACACGTCTACTTTGTTTCATGATTATTATTGTATTTGTGTTTCATTGGATATTTGACTTGTAGCATATTCAATATATTAAGATTTCTGTTCTGAAATGCATTTTTCATTTCAATATTTGGGATATTAAATGTTGGTGGTAAAAATGTTTCCTGATTTTAATATTTTTTAGAATCTATTTCTCAGGGTTTGCTATAGAAAGAGCTTAGATGATGACGTATATAGTTCCATCTTATAACTTCTGGGATAGGTGGAGGTATTCGCTAAGGATTTTCACCTCCAGTTCTTTTTCCATTTTTCAAAAATTTACATTTTACTTGAAATATATATTTCTCAAGATAGGCCATAGATAAAACTTATAGATAACAACTGATACTGTTTTAGCTTTTCGTTTACTTTTCCTCTCTCGGCTCAAAAATATTCCTTTAAACATCTATTTCACAGATTTGGCTATATATACAGATGAGGAATGATATGCATTTAGAATCAAATTCCGGAGGAAGAAGTAGGTTTCACTTCCGATTTTCACTTCCGATTTAAATATTGTATTTGAAGCATAAACTTCTCTTAGTAGACTATAATTAGAGGTAGGTGAAGATTGACACGGATTCAGCATTAAATTCCAGAGTGTGTAGGAGAATTCACTAAGAATTTCCATTTCTGGTTTTTTTACTTCCGTCTCAAACGTTTGTCTTGAATCATATATTTCTCATAGATAGAGCTTATAATTATGACTGATGTGGATTCAGAATCGAATTTCGGAAATGGGAATGTTGTGTGGGATGTTCTCTAAGAATTTCCACTAAGATTATTTAACCTTCTCTAAACTCGTTTAGTGAAGAAAACTAAAATTGCAAATTGCTCTCTGAATTAGAAAATTGGAGTCAAAAATATATTAAGGGAGAATCAGAAATTGTATGTTTATAAAATATTGCAAAATTGAAAATCTAATATATAAAATGCAAAGATCAAAAACAAGCTTATAAATGGAATATCGCTTAAGTTCTTAATATTTTTCAGCAATGTTGTTGAGCGCAAGGAATATTTTTGTATAAGTTTTATTCAAGTTATAAGTTAGTTAAGAGGTTTTACTTCTTTACAGTGATGTGAGGAATAAACTGAAATAAAACATGCTTATATCTGCTTGTCTCCCACGATAGCTTATAACTCATGAACTGCTCAAAATATTTACATAGATTTTTCACTGATTTCTTGAGATTAACCCTTTCTCGATGGCTGAACTTTCCATCACTACGCCATCCATGAATAGGTCGTCGTGCCATTAGTGCATACGCGCAGTACACATTTATTGCTTTACTTTTAACTATGATACTCCACGAAAAGGTAGAAAACAAATAAACTTTACTCATGTCAAGAACTTTTTAATGCGCGGTGAATAATTCGCCAATGTCGCTAGCCAATGCGACGCATTTAGTAGATGCCGAATCTAGCCGGCGCTAGCCAGGGTGAAGCATTTAGTGGACGCCGGATATAGCCGATACTAGCCAATGCGACACATTTAATGGAAGCTGGATATAACCGGCAGTAGTCATAAAAAGGTTAATTGGAGTATGCTCATGAAAAACAAATATTTCTGAATTTATACAGCTTTAATTTATAACAGTTAATATTCAAAATACTGTTTCAAGCTAAATATCGCCTTACTATAGTATTTCCTTCAATCCAACTTTTCCAGTTTATAAAACGTAGTCTATACAGTAGTTGGTTGATATACATCTAATCGGAGAATATCATGGATAAAAATAGCAGTTTTTGTTTTCCTATAATGCTTATCTATATCTTGAAATTGCCTCAATTGATTTACATCTTTTTCACTGCTTTGATAAATGGAACAGGTTTATGGATAAAATATTCCGATTTTGTGCAGCGTTAATTTATAAATTAAAAAATTCTGAAATGCGTGTGCAAGCTATATATCTCTTGAAATACGTGAATATTTTAACAAAAATGTTGTCCATGCACTGATACCAAATACAAGGAATAATTTATATAACTTATATCCTACTACACCTACCCAGAATACCACGAGAATTGAAATACCTGTTTTTGCATTGAAGCTCAACCGATTTATACTCACCATTTTATTAGTGCTATTTTATTTATACGACTTGCATTTTTTACGTAAAAATAGATGTCATAATCTAGTTATAGACGAGCGAAGCGAAGCGAAGTCCATTCTCAATTCATAAAGAAATAAAATCACCATTTCTCTGAATTTTATTATACCTTTTATTCAAAAACTACAATAAATAAGAAGGTTAAATTTTGCATACATACTTGAAATTGCACACATATGTGCAAAATCTCAGTTTCAATTATTGAAATGAGCAGTAACAAGGCGAAACGCCCATTTTAAAACCAAGGAGGATCATTATGCTTCCAATAAGTAAACAACAACTTTTAAACGGCGAATAACAGCGTGTTCACTTGCATACACTGTGATTTAAACGTGTTTCTGTATATTAATATCGTTTTTGCTATTTAAATGTGTTACTTTGATTTCATTGCTTTCCTGTGTTTCAATTTGCTTAAGTTAATATTTAAATTCTAAAAACTTATACGATATTTATATTAGGATTCTCAATTATAGAAATTATATTTTCTATTAGGGCATATTGTTAAGCCACTTAGAGAAATTTATTTTTCTTTGACCCAGACCGTCCGATCTACTCACAATGTATAACGTATCCATTTGGACACCCGGGAAGTTCAACACCATTTAAACTCCCCTCGCACTAATCACTGGGCCGTTCCACCCTCATTAAGGGCATATTGTTACGACATTATTGCAATTCAAGAATTTCGATGTCCCTGTGTAATTGAAATCAGAATTATGCAATTTGAATACCAGGCAACGACTAGTATTCGTTGCTAATCTAGGATAAAATGACATATCGTTCCTACATCTACCCTGGTGTCGCCTATATCATATTTCAATAATTAATGTTATTATTTCAATGTTATTTCGATTATTTCAATGCTAAATATATTTTGTCAACGTGTTATATTCCTCTCAAATCTGTGAATAAAAGCTTTCTTTGACAGTTGAACGACAGTCGTCAGCCGGCGAAATATTTAAAATGCTTAGAAACTTTAAAAAACAAACTTTGAACTTTTCGCCCGAATTTTAAAAAAATCTACCAATTTCTAGATTTTTTATAGCAAAGCGGGATATAAACTTTTGTGGAAATCCAATTATATTTGCGGCTGATATCATGTACACAAGAACTCGACCACAGATATATATATACAGACAGGCATAAGGACGGACAGACAGCAGACAAACAGACGGGCATCACTCCAAAAATAGTCAAAACGTGTTCAAGAGGTCTTAAAACACATATTGGTATCAAAATCTCGAATTCAAAAATTTTCATCGAAACAATACTTTCTCAATACTATATTACATAGTATGAGAATAAAAAAATATTTCGAAATACTGCAAAAAAAAAAAAAAAATTCCTAAAAAGCTATATTTTTCCATTACAAGCTTTAGAGCCAAAAGAATCTCCATAATAACGTTGCACGTTTTGCGTCTTTTGATTGGTCTGAGGAGTAATTGCACATCATTGCAAATAGTGCATCATTACAAATGGTAAAACATTACCATTAATTAAAAAGATTAAATCCATACATTAAAAAAGACAATGTTTGTCTCATAATGTATTGTTCACCTTTGCTCCTGGCATTAAAATAGGTAGTTTGTAAATATATTAAATAACTAAGTGATAAATTCCTAAACATACAAAGCAAAAATAAGTGTACTACAGTGGGAAATATTTCAAAATTCGATTCAAAAGAAAGCCATTTGAAAATCGTTAAACTCAAAGTGATAAGCCAGCAATAAGCCCAAATGTTCCGTGTTGCGCACATAATTAGTAGATTATATGCTAAATTATTTTGAAAGGCATGGGTATATTTTATGTTGCATTCTTCATTTATATCTTACTGACACAATTGCGGGGAAGTATTGCCAATATTCATTTCATAATAACATTTATCCATTTTTTAAACGTTTGGCAACCAAAAATTGCCAAAACTATCCTTAATATGGTTACATTTTGTAATGTAGCTTGTAAATACTACCAATAGAGGTTTGAAATCAAGTCAATTTTGCTACGATTCTAGCTCCAACGTTGATTAAAGTCTTGGCAATATTGCTTAGGAGTTATTCAGAATATGTTTTTCATTTTCCATAAAGAAAACATTCCTTAGGAATAACGTATAAAAAGATATAAATGTTCGATATATATATATACATACATTTAGACATCTGACTGATCATGACTGTCTCAGGGCTCATCTTCATCGAATTGGACTTGCTGCTTTCCCGGATTGTACTTTATGTGAACAACATATGTCCGGAAAATATTTAGACAAGTTCTATTGCACTGGTGAAGTTTAGTTCCTCAATAAAGAAATACTGGATACACTGTCTAATGGCCTAGCGGTCAAACAGCCGTCATTTGTAAACAACATATATAACTATATTTAAAGATAAAATATTTTAATTATTACTCTCTGCTCTATAGTTTATCACATTAGGTAAATTTTACTAAATTGTAGTTTATCCAGATGCAACATTATTTAAAATATGACATGAATATTTTTACTGGTTTCCAAGAATACATATCACCACCATTCTATGCAAAAATACTTTAAAAATTCCGATATGGGGGTATTATCTCCCCTTTCGAACGTTTTTCTTTGGAGCACCCCCATAAATGAACATATTTGAAAAACTCTGTCCGTGTTGTGTTTTTTATCAGATGATTGGCCCATATACCAAATATCAAGCCTCTATCACATATAAAAGAAAGCGTGCCTCATTTATTCGGAAAATCGAACATATTAGTGGGCCACCCCCTAAAGTAGCAAATATTGGAAATCTGAAATTTTCACCCTTTCTTCCTTTCAAAGAATCTACCAGTACACCAAATTTGATGTCTCTATCCTATTGTAGAGCATGTTTTTCTATCACTTCATATTTCGAACGTTTTTAAGTTTTTCTGTGTTGCACCCCCTTAAATGATCATTTTTGAAAAACCGTAATAATCTTAGGGTTTTTTTATCAAATGATTAGCCAATATACTAAATTTCAAGCTTCTATCACACTCTAAAGGAGGTGTTTTTCAGTTGTTCGTGAAATCGAACATTTTAGTGTGCGGCACCCCCTACAATAGCATATGTTTGTAAACTGAAATTTCACACTTTCTTCCTTTCAAACTATATACCAGTATACCAAATTTGAAGTCTCTAACACATCGCGAAGTATACTTTTTCTATCATTTCACACTTCGAATGTTTTTCTGTGGAGTACCCACCCCCCTCAAATATATATTTTTGAAAAACTCCATTCTTCTTGGGTTTTCCATCAAATGATTCGCCCATATACCAAATATCAAGCCTCTATCACGTTCTAAAAGGGATATTTCTACTTCATTCCAAAAATCGAATATTTTTGTGTGCAACACCCCCTAAAGTATAAAATATTGGAAAACTGAAATTGTACATATTCTTCCTTCCAAACTATCTACCAGTACACCAAATTTCAAATCTCTATCTCATCTCGCAATATGTTTTCTTATCAATTCACCTTTCGAACGTTTTCCTCTAGAGCACACCCTTAAACGAAAGTTTTTGAAAAACTATATTCGTCTTGGGTGTTTTCATCAAATGATTAGTCAATATACCTAATTTCAAGCCTCTATCAAATTTTAAAGGAGCCGTTTCTCATTTATTCGGTACATCGAACATTTTGGTGTGCGGCACCCCCTTAAGTATAGAAAATATTGATTATCTGATATTGCAGACTTTCTTCCTTTCGAACGATTTACCCATACACCAAATTTAAAGTCTCTATCTTATCGCAAAGCATACTTTCCTATCAATTCACTTTTCGAACGTTTTGGTTTAGAGCAACCCCTAAACGAACATTTTAGAAAACTATATTCGTTCTGGGTGTTTTCTTCAAATGATTAGCCCATATACCAAATGTCAAGCCTGTATCAAATTTTAAAGCAGCCGTTTTTCATTTATTCTGTAAATCGAACATTTTGGTGTGCGGCAACCCCTTAAGTAGAAAATATTCGAAATCTGAAATTGTACACTTTTTTCCTTTCAAACGGTTTACCCATACACCAAATTTGAAGTCTCTATCTCATCGCAAAGCATGCTTTCCTATCATTTCACTTTTCGAGCGTTTTGGTGTGCGGCACCCCCTGAAGTAGAAAATATTGGAAATCTGAAATTACACACTTTCTTCCTTTCAACCGATTTACCCATACACCAAATTTGAAGTCTATCTCATCGCAAAGCATGCTTTCCTATCATTTCACTTTTCGAACGTTTTGGTGTACGGCACCCCCTTAAGTAGAAAATATTGGAAATCTAAAATTGCACACTTTCTTCCTTTTGAACGATTTACCCATACACCAAATTTAAAGTCTCTATCTCATCGCAAAGCATGCTTTCCTACCATTTCACTTTTCGAACGTTTTAGTGTGCGGCACCCCCTTAAGTAGAAAATATTGGAAACCTGAAATTACACACTTTCTTCCTTTCAACCGATTTACCCATACACCAAATTTGAAGTCTCTATCTCATCGCAAAGCATGCTTTCCCATCATTTCACTTTTCGAACGTTTTGGTGTGGGGCACCCACTCTAGAGAACGTTTTTGAAAAATTCGATTTTTCCAGAGGGTTTTATCGAACGACCAAGCCGTGTACCAAATTGCAAGTCTCTATCTATTCGGAAAGTGCCTAAAAAAAGTGTGACAGACAGACGGACAGACAGACGGACACTTGGCAATTAGTATATACTAGCCGAATACCCGTTGAAAATCAACGGTCTCGCAATAAATAACCCCTGAATAATGTACATGTTTTAATAATTCGCGTTTCACATTATACGTGAACATTATATTTCACCCCCTCAAAGACCGTTTTCGAAAAATTCGATTTTTCCATTTTCATTGGATTTATTATCACATTATTCACCCATATACCAAATATAGAGCCTCTATCAGATTTTAATGTAGTCGTCTCTCATTCATTCGGTAAATCGAACAATTCGGTGTGCGGCACCCCCTTAAGTAGAAAATATTCGAAATCTGAAATTGTACATTTTCATTGGGTTTACTATCACATTATTTGCCCATATACCAAATATCAAGCCTCTATCAAATTTTAATGTAGCCGTCTCTCATTTATTCGGTAAATCGAACAATTCGGTGTGCGGTACCCCCTTAAGTAGAAAATATTCGAAATCTGAAATTGAATACTTTCTTCCTTTCAAACGGTTTACCCATACACCAAATTTGAAGTCTCTATCTTATCGCAAAGCATACTTTTCTATCATTTCACTTTTCGAACGTTTTGGTGTGGAGCACCCGCTAAACGAACATTTTAGAAAACTATATTCGTTTTGGGTGTTTTCATCAAATGATTAGCCCATGTACCAAATTTCAAGCCTGTATCAAATTTTAAAGTAGCCGTTTCTCATTTATTCGGTAAATCGAACATTTTGGTGTGCGGTACCCCCTTAAGTAGAAAATATTCGAAATCTAAAATTATGCACTTTTTTCTTTTCAAACGGTTTACCCATACACCAAATTTGAAGTCTCTCTCTCATCGCAAAGTATGCTTTCCCATCATTTCACTTTTCGAACGTTTTGGTGTGGGGCACCCCCTCTACAGAACGTTTTCGAAAAATTCGATTTTTCCAGGTGGTTTTATCGAAGGACCGAGCCGTGTATCAAATTGCAAGTCTCTATCTATTCGGGAAGTGCCTAAAAAAAGCGTGACAGACAGACGGACAGACAGACAGACAGACAGACAGACGGACACTTGGCAATTAGTATATATAACTAGCCGAATACCCGTTGAAAATCAACGGTATCGCAATAAGCAACCCCTGAATAATGTAAATGTTTCAATAATTCGCGTTTCACATTATACGTGAACATTATATAGTGATAATTCGCGTTTCACCCCCTCTATAGACAGTTTTCGAAAAATTCGATTTTTCCATTTTCATTGGATTTATTATCACATTATTCACCCATATACCAAATATAGAGCCTCTATCAGATTTTAATGTAGTCCTCTCTCATTTATTCGGTAAATCGAACAATTCGGTGTGCGGCACCCCCTTAAGTAGAAAATATTCGAAATCTGAAATTGTACATTTTCATTGGGTTTACTATCACATTATTTGCCCATATACCAAATATCAAGCCTCTATCAAATTTTAATGTAGTCGTCTAGCATTTATTCGGTAAATCGAACAATTCGGTGTGCGATACCCCCTTAAGTAGAAAATATTCGAAATCTGAAATTGTATACTTTCTTCCTTTCAAACGGTTTACCTATACACCAAATTTGAAGTCTCTATCTTATCGCAAAGCATACTTTTCTATCATTTCACTTTTCGAACGTTTTGGTGTGAAGCACCCGCTAAACGAACATTTTAGAAAACTATATTCGTTTTGGGTGTTTTCATCAAATGATTAGCCCATATACCAAATTTCAAGCCTCTATCAAATTTTAAAGTAGCCGTTTCTCATTTATTCGGTAAATCGAACATTTTGGTATGCAGCACCCTCTTATGTAGAAAATATTCTAAATTTGAAATTGTATACTTTCTTCCTTTCAAACGGTTTACCCATACACCAAATTTGAAATCTCTGTCTTATCGCAAAGCATACTTTTCTATCATTTCACTTTTCGAACGTTTTGGTGTGGAGCACCCGCTAAACGAACATTTTAGAAAATTATATTCGTTTTGGGTGTTTTCATCAAATGATTAGCCCATGTACCAAATTTCAAGCCTGTATCAAATTTTAAAGTAGCCGTTTCTCATTTATTCGGTAAATCGAACATTTTGGTGTGCGGCACCCCCTTAAGTAGAAAATATTCGAAATCTGAAATTATGCACTTTTTTCTTTTCAAACGGTTTACCCATACGACAAATTTGAAGTCTCTCTCTCATCGCAAAGTATGCTTTCCCATCATTTCACTTTTCGAACGTTTTGGTGTGGGGCACCCCCTCCATAGAACGTTTTCGAAAAATTCGATTTTTCCAGATGATTTTAGCAAACGACCGAGCCGTGTACCAAATTGCAAGTCTCTATCTATTCGGGAAATGCCTAAAAAAAGCGTGACAGGCAGACGGACAGACAGACGGACAGACAGACGGACAGACAAACAGACGGACACTTGGCAATTAGTATATATAATAGATTGTTACCAATAAAGGTGTACCTTGATCTCACAGAAGTCAAGAGGGCACCATGGGACGACCAAAAGTTCCGTTTCCCGGACAATTGCAAAATCTTTTATCTGAAAGCTGGCTTGATTAAAGCCACGTTGAGTTTTCAGATTTCTACATCCTTTAAAATTGTAGTTTCGCTAACAATCATTATTTAGGAATCTACAGAGTTTCTGTAACGGAATTCCGGCATTTTTATAAATGTCATGTTTCACGCGAGTTAAATTGGTCAATAATTGCATAGCCCGCAATGGGAGTGGTCTTAGCTACTCCAGTTATCAAACAGAGGCTTGATTTTAATATTTTCTCCAATAGATTTATTGTATTAGTAGAAGAGATCATTGGAATTTCATTACAGTATCTGAAAACAGGGCATTAATGCACATTTTATAAGTAGTGACAAAGGTTTCTCTGTTACAGCGCCATTTACAGCCAGACTACCTTTTCGGAATTGGAAGTCTTTGCTCTATGTTTTCCTTAACAAGTGTCACGTGTTCATTCCATTTTAATCGGGAATCCAATACACACCCGAAATAGGTGGTATTGTTACCAATAAATGTGTACCTTGATCTCACAGAAGTAGAGAGGGCACCATGGGACGACCAAAAGTTCCGTTGTTATTGTATCATATGATCTCCATGATACAATAATTGCAGTAGGAAGTGTTGTCTATTTAAAGTGTAGAACTGACAGGTTGTTTCATTCGTGTTTACAATCATGTTATTATTTTTACACCAAACATCAAGCGTTTCCAGAGCATTGTTGAGATTCATGTTCAAACGCTGCTGTTAGTTCTTCGGGGCATTTCAGAACATGGGGTCATCTGCAAAGAGAGCAGATTTGATTGAACTATCAGATGTCAAGGTCTCTTGTAGGTCGTTAATGTAAACATTAAACAAAATTGGACTGATAACAGCTTCTTGTGGAAGTCCTGTTTATCTCTGTCTGTTTATATGTAAACATATCCCCTCCATAACGCACTATGATAAATCTTTGGATGATAATTATAAGTAACTTACCCACCAAATTTTGCTAAATTTCATCTAATCATTTTTGAACTAGAGTGGATACATACATTACATAGACGGACAGACAGACATACAAACACACAGACAGACGCCACAATGAAAATGTTTTTTTTTCATGAAAAAAAAACATTTTCATTGTGGCCTCTAAAGGGCTCGAAACAAGTAGATTCGTCGAAAACTCGAGTTCTGATTTTCGACACGATTCTATAATGCTTTCCTTATAAATTACCATGTATTGTAAGGAAAATAGTAACAGTAATAAAATTGTATTAAAATAAGCGCCCACGCTTTTATTACTTTCCTTATATACATAGTATAATGTATAAGGAAAGTATTGTGACGGCGTCGAAAATTCGAATTCGAGTTATCGAAGGGAAGATACGTTTCAAGCATCTCTGAATACGAATCAAACCTTTTTTGAGGTGATGTGTGTGTGGGGTGGGGTGGGGTGGAGAGACGATATCTGACGAACAAATAGAGCAATTCGAACGAAATTTAGTACAAAAATTACAATCCGTGAATACTGGAAACCTGCTGTTTGTTTTTAAATGCAATCGAATGTTCAGAACCCCTCTAAAATTTCGAGTGAAATTTTAAAAAACTCATTAAAAATCAAAACCTTTAATAAAGTTACGGAAATAGTCTTTTCTTATGTAATTTTTTATTAAAAAAACGATTGACACAAACTTTAGAACGCTAGCATAAACCATTCTCGAGATATTGCACATTTTTCAAATAAATTTCTCAAAAAAATCACTTAAAAAAATAACTTATTAACTATTGAAAATATGTTCACTTTTCATATGTAATATCATGCTATAAATTTGGTGATATCATTCTCGGGGATCTAGCTTGTTCCATTCATGAATATAGATACTTTGAGTAATATTTTTGTATTTGAATGCCAATAGTCATTTTTCTGCTATAAGAATAACTTATTTCGTCCATAACGCTTGGCGAGATTTTGGCGACGAAATTGGCTGATTGTCGTCAACTTGGCGTCTTTTCTAAATGTTGCCAAATTAACGAACATGTCACCAAATTGATAAAAATGACCCCGAATCAATGAAAATGACGAGTAATTGACGAAAATTCAATATCTTGGAAAAAATATAAGAATCTACTATAAGAAAAATATATTTTTCCGTACATAGAATTTGACAAAATTGTGGTGACGAATTTGTCGGAATATCCCCAACTTGCTGACTTTTTAAATGTTACCAAATTGACCAAAATGTCACCAAAGTGATAAAAATTACCCAAATTGATGAAACCGACGCTAAATCAATGAAATGGCGACTAATTGATGAAAGTTCAATATCTTGATGGAAAGAACATAAGAGTAGACTATATAAGAATAACCCATTTCTCCATCCATTCGTAACGATTGGCGAGAAATTTAGCCGGACGTTGACAATTTGGAGACTATTTTAAATGTTGCCAAAGTGACAAAAATGTCGTCAAATTGATGAAAATGACACCAAATGGGAAGTAATGTTTCGTAAATTCTGATTTCCGTCATATTATTCCTTCTGGTATCGTATAAATTAATGAAAATGACGCTTAATTGATGTATTAATTTTTAAATATTTGAATATGTGAACTATATCGCTTATTGAGGATACTATCAATATTAGAGTTGTGTGAAATATAAGTTATTTGGGTATTCTGTAATAGTGTTACATATTGTCATTCGGAAAATCGCCAAATGTACGCCAACGTTTAAAACACAGTACCGTGGATCTTATACATTATTTTTTAACTGTAAAAGGCTCCCTCGGTGTGTTCGACACGGTTTTACGGAGCCCCTAGCCTCTATCTCCTAGGTGATATGCATGATAATAAAATACTATGGGCTCCCTAAGGCAAGATGGAAGGAAAGTCATGTGCTGCGTACATAAAATTTTTTTGTAATGTGTGTGTGAAAATTTTTTGGGTATTGAAAAAAAAAATATTTTCTACTTTTCAGTATATTTTTAAATAAAATTGTGTTTTTAAAAAATTTTTATAATTTCAAATCTTTGAAATAATTAAGTAGCATCGGGTTTTGCGGAAAAACATCGGAAAAATTAATCATTGCAGATAGGGTAACAATTGTTGCTAATTTGTTTTTAGTACGGAGGTAAAGGGAATCTAACTCCATGGGTTCAAGTGGAATAATTAAATAACTTTAATTGAAATCAATTATTTAACATATACAATGTATTAATTTTAAAAAATTTAAATTTGTTTACAATTTTTTTTATTCATTCTTAACGTAAACAACATATATTTTAAAATAGAATTGACAAAATCTTTGAATCTCTCTATATTAAAAGAAACGTAGATGACACCGCAGCCGCTGTTTGAAAAATTTCCCGTTCTTCGAGTTTTATGTGCATCCTATCGCAAAAACTATAGCATACAAAAATATAAAATTTGGTACACTTGTAGAGAAAGGTTTGGGGAACACTCTAAAATAAACCGTTTTTTGATATACAATGTAGGATCAAAATGTTCGGAGACTGGGCTGATATCTTAAAATCTGATTGGAGGAGAGGGGACTATTTTACCGTGGCGTGGAGGCACATGTGACGCGAGATGTGAAAAGGAAGAAGGTGTTTTTCCAGGCAATGCGTGTCAGTCAACTGTAGTCGTTCGTGTTCGTCGAAAATGGAAATCGCGTTACTTGCGAATATCAAATTCTGCTAGCGTTTAGGGAAATCACCGACAGAAACATTGCACCAGGTGCAATGTTTCTGTCGGTGATTTCCCTAAAAGCTGGCAGAATTTGATATTCGCACGTTGTTCTTCAAACGCCATTTCCATTTTCGACGAACGCGAACGACTACAGTTCACTGACAAGCATTGTCTGGAAAAATTCTGCACTGCGGACTAGCTTCTTCCTTCTGACATCTCGCGTTACATGTGCCTCTACGCCGTGGTAAAATAGTTCCCCTCTCCTCCAATCAGGGTTCGAGATAGCAGCACAGTCTCCGAACTTTTTGATCCTACCTTGTATATTGTCGCTTAAGAAATATTTAATGTCAAAAAAAATATTACCGTTGCGAGTTCACGTCCTGGATAGACTAACAATAGCAAAACCACGAATTTTTGCTTTCAAATACCTATATAGTTGAATTTTTGCAGGACGGAGCCGTATTTTACTTTCCCTGCAATACATGGCAATGTATTAGAATCGTGCCGAAAATCGCAACTCGAGTTTTCAACGGATCTACAGGTTTTGGGAGATCTAGAACACTAAAATTACCTCAAATTTGATGTTTGTGTGTGCGTGTGTGTCTGTCTGTGTGTCTGTTTGTCTGTGAACATTTTATATCCACTCCAACTAAAAATCTAATTGACTGAATTTCATAAAATTCGGTAGGTAAGTCCCTTGTGGGTGACCCTGGTGCTGATTAGATTTTAGTAAAGTACGATTCCGGATAAAAGAACCCGCTTTTTTTGCGAAACAGCCCGCAAAAATTGACTGTATCCACTCTAGCTGAAAAACTAATAGACCCAATTTCACAAAATTTGATAGATAAATAACTTGTAGGTTAACCTGGTGCTGATTAGATTTTGGTACGATTCGGTAAAAAGAACCTGCCATTTTTTGCGAAATGCCCCGCAAAACTCGCTAAATTTAAAAATAAAAGACTATATGCTCAAATATATCAAATAAATGCCTATTTTATGCGTAATTTGAAGACAAAACCCCATTTCTTTAGGATCAACCGTTCTCGAGATACCTTAGTTTTTCGCATTATCGCTACGCTACCTTTGAAAATAAGTTCTGTTATCAAATGAAAACGAAAATTGAATTAAAAGTGCAAATTCGGTGTAATTTAAAATAATCATGGGTGTTATTTTGTGCGATTAAACTCAAATTAATGGATTATTGAAAAAATAAAGAGAACGTGAATATGAGGCAGGAACAGTCATGTGTTGTCCACATCATATTTTTTTAATTTCGATGTAGTTTCCGAGATATTTTACTTTTTATGCACTTCTGAAGTGAAAAATGTTCTTTCGTACCAGCACCTCCATCGATTTTCTCTGTTTCGTACCGCAAAAAATATAGCAGACGAAAATATGAAATTTGGTACATCTGTAGAGAAATAATAGGGTAACATGATGGTATTAACCGTTTACCGATTTAAACTTTACTTCACCTTGAAATGGCTGTTTAGTTTCTTAAAATTATTTAAATAACATAAAATTGTTTTAATTAATTCACATTATAAACAAACACAAAGGCTGTGACTTTGAAACATTTGTCTAGTGCATTTGTTCGATAGACACGCCCCTCATACGATACTACACGCCCCAGTTCGATAGAAGCATTTGTTCGATAGACACGCCCCTCAAAACGATCAGAGAGGGAGAAGGCGTAAACATTGCACCTGCTGCAGCAGGTGCAATGTTTCTGTCGGCGATTTCCATGGACGCCAATGCCTGCAAAGGGGGATCGAACTGTTTGGGATAGAGTATGTCAAATACCCGTCTTTTAGGGAGGTTCTTCGTTTGGAACTGACGCTGTCCCACCTGTAAGCAAAAGGTTGAATGTATTTTTTTCGAAACGGAATTTTCAAAGGTTTTACATTTTTAAAATGCTACATGCGTCTTAATTTTTGTCTAAGATGAAATTTGACAAGAAGACACCTCTCATACTTTTTAATGAAACTGGGTATGCATTTTATAATTGGACTTAAATAAGGTAATTGAAATTGAATAAGAACCTAATTAAATAATGAAAATTAAGTTTTAATGCAGAAAAATATTTTTAAAAAATTAACTTTCTAAGGGATTTAAAAATGAATACCCAAATTTGTTCATAATGTATCTTTCATCATCAATGTCATCTTTCGAGTGATCATAATGCAAAATTAATCAAAAATGGGAACAAATGGCACGCAAGGAGCATTTTCAAATTTTCATTAAAAAAAATTAAATTAAAAAAAAAATACAAAATTATAACAAAATTGAAAAAAAATTTAATGGTATTGTATATAGTAATGTTAAGTAGAATATTTATACAAATTTTCACGTTTCTAAGTCAATAAATAAATAAAAGAAATTTCCAACGTCCATCGTCCCCTTAAGTGTATTGTAGTAAAGTCAGTAAGGTTGCCAGAAAAAAATGGGGGGGGGGAGTATCAAAATATCTTATTTTCCATTTCTTTAAATATCATTTCTATGAACTTCAATGGGTTTCTGGCGGAGTATGACCCTCAGCGCCCCCCCCCCCTCTGTCGACTTCACCGAGTAAAACAGAACGCAAGTTGAGTTTCGAATATATACTATATTATATGCTATATATATATGCTATATATAATGAGATTGGGGCCCATTTATGAATTTATGTTTCATACGCTAATATTTATGATTACAGCTGACAGCTAGCTAGAACCCATTGGTAGCAATCAAATTTGCTATTTATGTTTTAATTAACAAATTTTTGAAGCTTATATTTCTCAGTATCTGCTACAGATAGTGTTTAGATGATGACTGATATGGATTCACCATTGAATTCCGAAGCAAGAAGGGGGTTCAGTAAGGATTTACAGTTCTGTTTTCATTTCTCATATCCGGTTCAAAATTTTTTATTTTCTTTGAAACATCTATTTTGAAAGACTGGCTATAAATAGAGCTTTGATGATAAATTATACAGATTCATATTAAATTATGGAGTAGGTTGGGTGGATTACTAAGAATATCCACTTCCGGTCCCTTTTCCACGTTCGCTTCAAAACATTTTTTGAAACATCTAATTTTCAGGATGGGCTACAGATGATGAACTTAGATAATGACTGATATGGATTCAATATCAAATTTTGGAAGGGGTTGGGATTCACTTTCCTGTTTTTGCTTACTACTGATTCAGAAATTTTCTTTGACACATATATTTCTCAGGCTTAGTTATCGATAGAGCTTAGCTGACGACATATGGATTCAACATAAATTTCCAAAAGAGGTCAGTGGGATTTACTATGGATTTCCAGTTCCGGTATTTTCCTGATTCCGGTTCAAAATTTTTTTTAACATCATCTCAGAACGGACTATAGATTAAGTTTAGATAATGACTGATATAGATTCAGTATTAAATTTTGAAAGGGGTTGGGGTTTGCTAAGGATTCCTTCCTTTTTCCTACTACCGGTTCAAAAACTTTCATTGAAACATCTATTTCTCAGGCTTGGTTATGGATACAGCTTAGAATATGACATATAGATTCAACATAAGGAGTTCGGTGGTTTACTAAGGATTTTCAGTTCCGATATTTTCCCCAATTCCGGTTCAAAAGCTTACATTTTTCTTTAAACATTTTCTTAGAATAGGCTATAGATTGAGTTTAGATAGTGACTGATATGGATTTAGCATTACGTTTTTGAGGGGAGTTTGAATTCCCTAAGGATTTCCACTTCCGGTTTTGGAGCGGTCACTGCCGGTTTTTCCGAAAATTTACACGACTGTACGAAATAAATCTGCAAAAGATAATTTTTTTTTAATAATTTCAGCGAAAATGAACTACACCACTTGCTACCATATGAAGGCTCCTTTATGAATTTATTTTTACATATTGAATTTGGTATTTGGTGCCGTTATTACAAAATTAACTGTAGAATGCATAAATAGTTATGACGAAAACTTTTGTATAATACATAATTAATTCTTGAGCTGCTGCAAAAGGACCCCGTAAGTTATCAGTGAGGCAATGGCCGATATAATTAAAGTTCTTTTTATTTCAAAAATCCCCCAAGCTGTCAGTTTCACGTGTTCTTGATCTTCGATTATTTTTAACTTCTTTATGAAACGCACATGTTCATTCTGATAGGGTAAAACGAAAGGCGACGCTAATATACTTTTTCGAAATTCATTAAATCCCAGCAGCAATGCGTCAGAGGCAAGAACAAGTAGCAGAAACAACAGAGCTATCTGCAGAAAGTTCAGACCTGGATTCCAGAGAGTATAAAATGTTCTTTCTCTTGGAGACATGAATATAATCCTCGTGAATAACCGGAACATTTCGGCAAAATTGGTGAATAACACAATGAGCACGGTCAAGGACAAAGAATTTTCCAGTTTAAAAATGGCTGACGAAGCTATTTCATAGAATTCCAGGGCAAACGAACTTTTCAAATGAAACGTA
This sequence comes from Amaurobius ferox, assembly GCA_951213105.1. Lineage (NCBI taxonomy): Eukaryota > Metazoa > Arthropoda > Arachnida > Araneae > Amaurobiidae > Amaurobius > Amaurobius ferox. Next base: position 89,108,012 of record OX578147.1, on the reverse strand, counting down.
CTGTTCATAGTTTTGTGAAAAGACGAGATTTTATGACGAAGTTCAATGCAATAAAGACTATAAAAAAAGGTTGCAGAGTATGGCACACCCCAGTTTGCGAATTGACGAGTAATTTGAATGATAAGGTAATAAAGACTTCTTTCTGTATTTGTGAAATTTAACCAAAACTCCTGACAAGTTGGTCTACTATGGGACTTCGTTGCATTGTTTACTGCAGACCTTATCGACGGAGCTAGAAGAATGACCAAGAATATAATGACAGAGAATCTTCCAGCTATAGTAACGGCAGTTTTAACCCCAATTTTCCCTTTCTTTTGAAGCTTTCTCAAAATTTGAAGAAGGTCTAAGAATTCGTCTCTCCTACGATACATTGAGCACCAACATATAAATGCTCCTCCTTTCGTAGCGAGGGTGAATATGTAGAAACTCTTAGTATTAACAGTCATGCAGTTCACGGTGTTAACGAATGTTAGTAGGAAGCACATCAGAAAAAACCATCGTATGGTGAAGGAGGCTACATTTAGCCATTTGTGTGTTCTTTTGACAGGAATGCCACATATGAGCAACGCTAATATAAATGGCTCAGAATGATCAGTAACATATTTTACTTGTTTATTTTGCTCATATATATCACGTACTTTGTTTCGACTTTTCCAAATCCATTTTTCCATTTCTGAAGGTGCAAAAACTAGTAATGCCGCTGTATTTATATAAATAAAAAATACTGAAGATATAAACAGAAAATAAAGACAAAGATAAGAAACTAGCGGTTTTGCTCAAAATACAGATTTGAATTGGCGTTAGAATAGAATCTGTTTCAAAATGAATCACCAAACTTAATCTTCAAAATAGTGTCAAATGTTCAATGGAACAGATGTGTTCAAGAGAACGTGCTTGGCGATTTGGGACATATATATCTCTTTTACTCTATTTCGTTTCTTTTATCTATTAAGGTGGGCAGTCTAAGTCAAAAACATATCAGTAAATATATCATTCAATTGATTTTCAAAAATCGCATGAATTCGTCTATTATAGAAACGATTTTGTCAACTAACAAAGCATGCAATTATCATTTAAGAACAGTTCAGAGAAACTATATACAAAAATATTCCAAATTGATACTCAAGCAGTTTTAAAACTATTAGTGAGTTCTCAGATAGACAAAATGGAATATGTTTCGATAAAGTACCGATCTGTAATGGAACAAAAATAAGAGTTTTAAAAATCATTAACTTTCTTAATGGGGCATTTTGGCATTTGAAAATATCGTTTATAGATTTGTAGTTGAGTTTAATTGCAAATGGGAAGTAACAAAACAGAAGTATTGGAGAATCGAGTGGTAGAAGTGCAATTTATATTTCAAATGACGGTTAAAAAGTTTTTTTTCTTCTTTGTGATACATTAAAAATAAAGTTGCTATGATAGATATCCAAGTACAACTCAACTTTGTGAAAACTTATTTTCAACTTTTTCATCTTTATGGTGGAATACTCTTAACACAGCGTCATGTAGATCTATCTGATTGAAACTGATCTATGAAAAACATTCAGTTGAACAGAATATTACTTATTGTTAAGTTTCGGATATTTAGAGTATTTGAAGACATATAGAATTGAAAATTGAATAATGAAAGAGAAATTTAAAACATCTGTTTCTAAAAAATTTGGTGATGGCATAAATATTGTGATAATATAGGCTTTATCAAAAAATTTTCCTTGAAATATCTATTTCTCAATAGGCAATATATAAAGCTTAGATTATGACTAATACAAATTCATCACATTCTGAAGGATGCGGGGGGGGGGGGGGGGAGCGATCACTAAGAGCTTTCATTTTCGGTTCTTTTTTATATTTCCGGCTAAAATATTTGTATTTTATTTGAAACATTTATTTTAAGATTAGCTATAGATAGAGATTTGATAACTGATGTGGATTCAGCATCAAATTCACAGGCGATACGGTAGTACACTAAGAATTTTTATTTTTGGTTTATTTTCCACCTGGTTTATTTTCAAAATATTTTCTTGAAAACATCCTTTTTGCAGGATTGGCTATAACTATCTTATTTGCAAAACTGGCTATATAGTAATTTATTTGCAGAATTGGCTGTTAGAAAATGACAGATATGGATTCAGCACCAAATTCCGAAAGTGGTTAGGGGACTCACTAAGAATTTTAACGTCCGAATTCTGAATATATTATTTCCGATTCCATTTTATATTTTCTGTGAAACATCTAATTCTCGGGATCTACTATGGATATAGCGTAGATAATGACGGATATGGATTCAACATCAAATTTCGGGGGAGAATGGGGATTTATTAAGGATTTTAGCTTCACTAAGGAATAGCTTTAGATTAAGCTTAGATTTCTTGCTACACATACAGAGAGAGACATATATCTTCTTTTAATATATAAGTAAAAAATAGTAAATGCTTACTCACTCGCTCCAATGTTTATATAAAAAGAAAACAGTCTTGGAACGTAAATAAATCTATGAACACAAAATCAATTTTAGGGACCCTGAATGGAAACGTCAAGAGACTAGACCCTCTGAGCTTCGAGCTTCATAGGCCTGATGACTTAAAACGTTAACGAATCCAAAAGCACAAAAATTCCTTATGTCGCCCTTTTGTCGTCAACGTAAAAATGGCGCTTTTGTCGCCAAGGTAAAAATCAGAAAATTTTCTGATTTTCATGTTGTGCTTTATGAGCCATAGAACACCTGGTTGCACAAACAGATATTACTACGTGCAACCTCCCAGCTGGACAAAATTCTGTAGTGTGTTTTTTAGCGGGCGTAGGCTCATGTTTGAATTACTACAGACCAGCTGTTGCACAAATGGCGACAAAAGGGTTATTTTCACTTTGGCGACAAAAGGGCGACAAAAGATCGACAAAAACGTGGGAAACGTCGCCAGAAGAGAATTTTGCAATTTTTACTTTGGCGACAAAAGAGCGAAAAAAGGGCAACAAAAGATGAACAAAGGGCAACAAAAGATGAATAAAGGGCGACGAAAGACAAAAAAATGGGTGACAAAAGACGCAGAAAGGGTTTCCAGAATGAAATGTTCTCCAAATCATATCAGGGATTGCCAGAATCTCACCTAAAATCGCCAAGAATGAATAAGGGATTATATTACATCTGTTCCTAGAGAACCTCCCACTCCCCATTAAAAGCCTTCTAAGATGAATTGTCGGATATTAACTGCGGCCACTAAATTTCTACAAGACTCACTTTTCAAATAAAAATTAATCAATTAATTAAAAAATTAATTAATTAATTGATACTTTTTTATTTAAAAAAGTTTATTGTGAAAATAAAAAGGGACTTCAATTGGAGTGAACACCCCTCCCCCTCTCTCTTCATCATTTTTTGTCATATATAATGCATTTTTAACACTTTACAACATAGTTGAAAAGTGTTTATGACTTTGTTCATTCTGTCTGTCTGTCCGTTCGCACGATAACTGCCGTAAAAATGGCTTGCTTTATCAAAATGAAATTTTAGTATGCCGTGCAGACGGTCTGTGGGACATATGGGAATATAAATGAAGAATATCACCCAATTAGTTATCGGGTTGAAAAATAAAATACATTGAACCCTATGGGACCTAATATTTCAAATATTTTTTAAGCGAAATTTAAAAATTGCTTCGAAAGTTTTAGGAAATATTCAAATTATTCCATAAAAAATATGTAAAAAATTTTAGCAAAATATATTCGGTAGTATCTATATAAATAAAATTGAAAATCTGTCTGTCTGTCTGTTTGTCCCATCATCACGGGAGAACGGCTGAACCGAATTTGATGAAATTTTGTGGGTAGCCTAGAAATAGCCCCACTTAAAATTTAGTCCGTGTTTTGAGTTTCTACGACCAGTGGTTCTCGAGATATTAGTAAAAAACGAAATTTTTCTTTGTCTCATCATCACGGGAAAACGGCTGAACCGAATTTAATGAAATTTTGTGGATAGCCTTGACATAGCCCCCCATAAATTTTGTCTAAGTTTCGAGTTTCTAAAACCAGGGGTTGTCGAGATATTAATGAAAAACGGAACATTTTCTTAGGATATCTACTCTCCAACTCCGTGGTTTATCCAAACGGAAAGGATGAAAATCGTTTGTTTTAAACGCCAAAATGAAATAAAACTTTATTTCCGAGTTTGGTGCAGGATTTTTGCATTAATTAGTCACTGTAGGAAAACTTAAATTGTTTGAAACATGAATTTAAATGGAAAAATCTACCTCCATGGTTCATCTCTCACAAGCTTTTACTCAACGATGTAAAGTATAAAGAAATCAAAATGGCTATTTAAATTCGCATTTTATGAGAAAGATTCTATCTTATATCATGTTGCTCGGCAACGGAATGAAATTAAATGTGTTGTTAATATCTATTATTATTTTTTTTATTTGTATAATAAATAAATGGATGTAAAAATATATTTTATAAAAGAACGGTTTGATTGTTCTTTTAATTATATATATTGCGGACTGCGTACATCACTTAAATTTATTTTAGCAAAGAGGTTTCAAGCTCATATATTGTGTTTAGCTAATAAACTCATATATTGTGTTTACCCAATAAATTCATTTAGCCGATTGTTGAAGCAGAAAAAGAGTAGAACGGGTGTATGTATCTCCTAATACATTTTTAGTGTTTTCATTTTGTATATACAAACGGGATCAGGATATTTTATTCAAATCTGCAAATTCAGAGCTATGAATTTAGCGGAATATCTCTAAATAACTTGGTAACTTTTCTTGAACTTTACCAAATTAGTGGAAATGTCTCCAAATTGATAAAAATGACCCAAATCAATGAAATGAAATTTGATTTTTTTAGAATAAAGTACTGAAATGATGTTTCTGTAGCATTTGTCGGTCAGTCCATCCATCCTACTTAGTAACACATTTAAGGTTTTTTTTAATATCACCAAATTGGTAAAAATATTTCTAAATCCATAAAAATATCATGAAATTGATAAAATCGCGCTTAATAGATGAAATTAATTGTGTTTTGTTAGGGGATAGTATTGTGATGATGTTTCGTCAATTTGTCGCATAATGGGATTATCAGTTCTACAGTCCCAATTGGCGATAAATTTGGCGATTTTTTAAGTTATAGCTAAATTGACGAAAATGTCGCCAAACCTTCCATGGAGATTGCATTATTCAGATGATATGATTTCCATCAATTTATTTAAAGCAATTGATATTATGTCGCTTAGCAACGGATCCAATATGTTATGCGGCATATGATTTTTATTAAATCTTTTCCGATTTGAATAGTAAAAATATGTATATAAAATAAATTTCATTGACACTGAATTTTTGACTGGATAATATCAATTACGGTCTTCAGGTTTAAACATCATTATTATTGATATTTTCGGGGACTGTTGATTCAGGGATTACTGATATTTTCAAATTATTATGGAATTGTTTTATTATGACGAAAATTGTTGTAACTCATATATAGTACGTTGTACGAGTAATCTTCTACAAATGCATGAGTATATCTTCCAATCTACGAGAATATAAGTAGTGCAGGTATATTGGCATATATTTTGATATATATTGGCATATATTCGAATCAATTACGACCTTCTGGTATTAAGATTACGGAGATTATTGATACTTTCAATTTTTCATGTCATCTCTTTTATTTTGGCAAATATTTTTGAGACACATATTGCAATACGGGTAAGCTTCTACTAACACACTGGCATATTTTCTAATCTGCGACAATATAAGTAGTACGGGGTTGCATATATTGATTCAATTCCTTTTTTTTGTAAATTTGCTTACAAAAGGGGCCAGGATGTTTTATTCTTCAGATCTGCCCGTGAAGATAATTTTGCATAGTGAGAACAGATATTCTTAAACTTCTCTTTATGAACAACAAATTTAATATTTTAACAGAATTTGCACATGATTGCGAATTATAAATTTCTTTATATTATATACTCCGTACGAAGAACGGGTATGCTGCTAGTTTTAAATAAAAATAAAAATAATAATTACACGCATATTATATGAAAATATCACATGATCCACTTCAAAATAAATATGTCATCCATCTTGTGTCAAAATCGTAATTTTTAAAGTTCGTTTTAATTTATATTTAGTGTTGTATCCGTCCTAAAACCGCTTCATTTTTGTTTAATTTCTATGCATCTATATTCTGAAACAACGCAATTACAATATATTTGAGTTTAAATATCATCAAACTTAATTATTTCTACAACGAAGTGTAATTTTCCCTTATGGAGAATGTAAACACATCAAGATGTAGGATGAGTTGTATAAGAATTGCTGAATTTCTTTAACGCAAAATTATTCAGCTCTGGAGTCTGCAATATAGTTAATTTGAATGAAACATTCATTAATTTTACATGGAGAAACAGACGATATTATAGCAGACTTTTTCGATGAAGTTTTAAGCAGAAAGTTAAATTATTTTTACGTCCATGGTTTTAAATTTTTAAGTAAGATAAATTATTGTAGTATTGTGATAAATGAAAGGAATAGAATAAAAGTGCTTTTAAATTAGTGCTTAGTGACACCTAAACTGTACAATTATTAAATTTTTACTATTATTATTTCGTTTATTATTTTTTTAAGTTAAACATTATTATCATTCTTACGGAAAAGAAAAGAGGTTCCATCCACACCATTTGAATCAAGATCCAAATGCCAAAGTGTTCTACAACCGAAAATCTAGAAATAAATACATGTGTGTATGATTAGATAGCCTTTTACTGTTCCAGTTATTAAGGGGTCCAGAAATTTTGAGATAGTTCTAACGCCGCCTATGCAAATTATGGGTCCTTACAAACATTTATTGCGGCTCCCTCCTCCATACTTGTTTGTCCCTCCTTGTTAATCTTTCATGTCTTCCCCTCTCTAAAGAAGCCGAATGGCCGGGCCTATCTAATGCCCTCCTCCCATTCTTGTGGTATCCGTCCTTCCCTATAGGTAGCCCTGATCGTTCCCAATATATGTTATGATGTGAATCCACAACCCGGTGTCGCTTCTGCGACTTAAAAAAGGCCATATTTTTCCATAATTAAGACCATAATAAAGACCATAATAAAGATCCATAATAAAGGCCATAATTTTCCAGCGGGCGTCTTAAGTGTTAACCTTATTTTACTACATTTCAGTAGTAACATAGTTATGATTATTTATTTATTTTTTTTAAGGGAGCGAATAGTCTGAAAATTTGCAATAAAATTTAACAGATTTTTAATTATTTAAACAAAATATAAAAAATCTGATGTGGGCAGCACATGACTTTGCCTGCAGACTGAAATTCATTGCCTCATTATTTCATTAATAATTCATTAAATTTAATTTAATTGCACGTTTAATTAATTAATTAATATTAATTAATTAGTTTAATTAATTAATAACACGTATAAATAATGGATTCAAAATCGGCATAGCAAAAATGCGAAAAAACTGAAATACCTCGAGAACGGCTAGCACAACGGTTTAATTGCACAGAATAACGCCCCCAATTATTTCAAATGACACTGAATTGGCATTTTTAATTCAATTTTCATTCTCAGTTGGTAACTTGACTTTTTTTCAAAGGTGGCGCAGCGTAAATGCGAAAAACTAAAATATCTCGAGAACGGCTAGCTCTAGTGTAATGGGGTTGGTCTTATTCTTTTCATTGTTACAAATTATGTATAAAACAAGCATTTAATTGATATATTTGAGCATGCGCATTTTATTTTAGATTATGACGATTTTTGCGAGCTATTTCGCAAAAACAGGCACGTTACTTTTTTCCGAATAGTACCAAAATCTAATCAGCACCAGAGTCACACACAAGTGACTTACCTACCAAATTTTATGAAATTCGGTACATTAGTATTTGAGTTAGAGTGGATACATGCATTGCACAGACAGACACACAGGCAGACACACACACAGAAAAACACACACACAGACGTCACGCTAAAATTGGTATTTTCGTGTTCCAGAGATCTCGAAACATGTAGATCCGTCGAAAATTCAAGTTGCGATTCTTGGCATGATTCCAATACTTTTCCTATACATTACCAAGTATTGCAGGGAAAGTAACAAAAAATAAAATAAACTATAAAAGCGCCCAAATTAACACGTTTTCAAATGCCGTCTCCTCCATTAATTTCTGTACTGGAGTTTCACTTTTTTCAATGGAAGCAAAATATGTGCATATATAAGGATTACAGACGAAAATTGAAAATAAATTTTAAGAAGCTTTTTTTATATAGATTTTTAAAGGTGGCCAGAGTCTTCACTATTAATAGAGCCGCAACGACTTTTTTTTATGACAAGTGAGCAACTGGGGATTTTTTTCCAGACTATATTTAGAAATGGCGTGGTAAGGGACTTTATAATTCCGTGAATTTTAAAGTTAGCTTGAATTTCCAAGTTAGCTTAAATTGAATCAAAATAGTTCTGATTCCGATTATAGCCCCCCACCCTCACACACATACACCGTTTATTGCTCGTGAAAACTGCGTTTCCATCAACGAAAATGAACGAGAATTTCTATGATTGTACGATAACATTGAGTAAAGATCCACACTTTATATTTCTAGAGTATATATTTTAAATGGACAATTAAAATATCAGACGAAATCTTCTTACTTAATAAAGGATAATGTCTGTGTGTCTGTCTGTATGTGCAGTCTGTAGGTGGGAATCTAGGCGTCGTACGACTATGAAATTTGGTACGCAGGTACTTCAGGAACCCAATAGGTGTACTTCGTTAATTTTTTTTTTTATTTTGAATGAGTTTCTAGTCATTTTATAGGCTCGAATTTCCTTTGTGACCGCTAAAAAGAAAAACACTATATAATGCGTAGAGAAAAATACGGCTGGAATTTCATTAAAGGCACGGCGACAAGATCATAGACAAGCGTCTCGCTCACGAAAACGGGAATTTCCGACGCATGGCGCTTCGGTAGTAGGACTTACAGATTTAATTCAGAAATTTAAAATCCCGAGTTTTACAAATAGAGATTGGAATTTTAAAATATTAGATCGTAACAGTATTATAAGTATTTCTCAACAAAAATCACGTTTCTTCGACAATAACTTCTGAAGTTAGTAATTCATATTTTAAACGACCATAAAACAAATACTTTTTGATGTACGGTCTTGCCGGGAGGGAATTCGTTCTAGTTGTATATAAGGTATAAGTGACTCTAAACATTAATTTGTTTTCCTGCAACTTTCCATTGCGTGATTCGGAATAATCAACGGCCTATTTCGTGCAAATTCTGTTCCGCTGAGTTACGCACAAAGAGTTCATAAGATCCGTTTCTACAAAGAAAACATTGAAAACTGCCTTTCATTCCTCTGTGTCAAGTTCGTTTTTGAAGTCATTTCGATACTGACTTGTTATGGGAAATTACACTGCCCTCCAAAATTTAAGCACGGAAGAGTAAATCGAGCATAATTCATGAAGTTCTGCACCGATCGACTCCAAATTTGATAGCAAAAATGCTCTGATGAGTAATTTTGTCATACAAACTTTCCCGAGACAAAACGTGTACATTTTTGGCGTTTTATTCACTCCTCTATTTTTACAACTAAATGATGAATCGAAAAGATAAGCATTCTGAATGATGCACGGGGGGGGAGGGGTCGAGTGATGTTTAATACTAAATATGGCTCACTCGGACCTTGATAGGTTAACAATTCATCCCTTCAGTCAAGTGATTCAGCACGATAGAGGGAAATTATTGCCATCTTTGTTTGTATTTTCTGTATTTCTTGAATAGTTCGCGTTTTCTAAAAGATGCTAGGGGGAGGGGGGAGGCGGGAAGCGACATCTCTTCCGAGGGTTCCATAACTTCCTGAGACAGCTCTTCCGAAGGTTGCATCAAGGCGGGAAGAGACATCTTTTCCGAGGGTTACAGGGTTCCATCAATCTATCAAGGAGGGAAGAAACAGCTCTTCCGAGGGTTCTATCAAGTCCTGAAGAGACATCTTTTCCGAGGGTTCCATCAAGGAGGGAAGAGACATTTCTTCCGAGGGTTCCATCAAGGAGGGAAGCGACATGTCTTCCGGGGTTTCATCAAGTGCTGAAGAGACAGCTCTTCCGAGGGTTCCATCAAGGAGGGCAGACACACCTCTTCAGAGGTTTACATCAAGGAGGGAAGCAACATCTCTTCCGGGGGGTTTCATCAAGTCCTGAAAAGACACCTCTTCCGAGGGTTTCATCAAGGAGGGAAGAGATAGCTCTTCCGAGGTTTCCATCAAGTCCTGAAGCGACATCTCTTTCCAGGGTTCCATCTAGTCCTGAAGAGACATCTCTTCCGAAGGTTCCATGAAGTCCCAAAGAGACATCGCTTCCGAGGGTTCCGTCAAGGAGGGGAGCGATAGCTCTTCCGGGGGGTTCCATCGAGTCCTGAAGAGACAGCTCTTCCGAGGGTTTCATCAAGCGGGAAGAAACATCTTTTCCGAGGGTTCCATTAAGGTGGGAAGAGACATCTCTTCCCAAATATTATTGATAGGATTAGGATCCGTAGAATAGGCTGGATACTTTTATATGTTCTCCTTGAAGATAGTCCTCCACCAGGTTCACTCTAGGGAAACTTGCGTTAAACAAAAATCGAGACCGACTGCAGCTGCATAACGTCTGTCATAGAGATCAAGTACTTCGTCGCTATACATTTGCGCCATCACAATATCGCTTCAGAAAACATGAAGGTCGGTGCGGCCTCCCAATGCAAAGCCAACTCATACCATCACATTACCACGATAAAAAGAATGGTGTTCAACTATGCTACTGGACTGGTTTCATGCTCCTTGTTGTTGTTTTGTTGTTGCTGTCATTTTTTTTTCAGGCTAATATGTCTATTATCCGATTGCAGAACACATCTCTATTCGTCTATGAAAATAACTTTTAAGCATTAAATTAAAGACACAAATCATAGATAAAAAGGTCATTTAATCAAATGAAAACCATCCTATAAGACGTACAAATATTAAAAGACCATAGCGCTTTCGGGCATCACCATACCCTTCATCAGTGGTTGTATATAGACCAAATAGGCAGACAAAATTTGCATAAATCAGCTACGGAATAATGAGAATTAAATGGTATTATAAACAAGCTATTAAAGATTAAACAATTACAAAATTACAGTAAAAAGTGTTATAAATGGGAGATTTAAAAGTTAAACAAGTATTAAATGCAAATACACAATAACAGACAATGAAACATACCCAAATTTCAGTCAAGCATAAATTACATTAAAATGAAACGTCACAGATAACTGTGCAGAGGTTTGACACTCTATCGACTCAGAGAGGTTGGTGGTAGGGGAAGGAGGGTACGGTCCCTGTGGATGCCTCCCCCACTGGGCTTTCTTATAACTCTCTGCCGGTCTACATTGGGTGACACTTCCCGGTCGTCCAAACGGTACATATAAATAATCACGGTACATATAAATAAACAGGAATTCATAAAGAAGAATATTACGAGCGTTATTGCAACGAATTAAAAGGAAAGTTTTTCAACGAATTAAAAGGAAGTCTACGACTCTTTCTTCAGCTACAAAAACTTTCTACGGCTCTTGCCAAATGTGTTGTTAATGATAACTTTCAACCCTTCTTTGAAAGACTTTCCTTTTAATTTGTCGCAATAACCTTCGTAATATTCTCCTTTATGAATCCCTGTTTATTTGTATGTACCGTGATTCCATTTGTAATTTTGATCCTGTGCAAATTTTAAGTTACGATTGGCGACTTGTTCTCGACTCTGTGCGTGTTAAACCTCTATACAGTTATCTGTGACGTTTCATTTTAATGTAATTTATGCTGGACTGAAATGTGGGCATGTTTCATTGTCTTTCTTTTTGTATTTGTATTTAATACTTGTTTAAATTTTAAATCTCCCGTTTATAACACTTTTTATTGTAATTTTGTAATTGTTTAATCTTTAATAGCGTGTTTATAATACCATATAATTATCACTGATTTATGCAAATTTTGTCTGCCGATTTGGTCTATATATAAACTTCTTTCCACGGTAATTTTTCATATAGCCACTGATGAAGAGTATGGTGATGCCCGAAAGCGCTCTGTCCTTTTAATATTTGTACGTCTTATAGGATGGTTTTTATTTGATTAAATGACCTTTTTATCTATGATTTGTGTCTTTAATTTTGCGCTTAAATATTGAAGTAGACGTGATACCACTTTAATTATGTAAAGGACATTCGTCCAATGCATTTGGGTACAAATCACATGTTCATGACACCATTCTGAACATGCTATTCAGGCCCTAGAGCTCAACGGGACACAAACGTTTGGTATCCGTGCATAGAGAGATCTTAGATGCAGTCTTCACAGTGGAGCCCGGTATGTGTCGATTTCGACGCGACCCACAACAAAGAAAATTGTCGACCCACAACACGATCCGAACCCGGAGCATATGATCCCCGTGACCCGCAATCGAATTGTACTTCAAAATTCTACTCAGTAGATTTCAAATCTTCAACTCATATACACATTTCTCTGCTGTTTACAGTTTTTTAATCTTCGTTTCCTCATCTATCCAGTTAATCTCACAAAAAGGATAAAGTATCGCCTTACAATTAATTTTTGCGGGCAGACCTGCAACCCGAACAGCAGCTTGAAAAAATCCTACCGCCAACAGGACCAGGCTGACTTATCAAGCATATTAAAACCCATAGGGTTCCATACTACAGTTACAGAAATTGTAAAATCAGTATTTAAAATAAATACTTTATATAAAAAAATAAGTTTTAATTAGAATATTATAGAATTTAGCTCGCACAAGTGTGCACCAGTACCGGATATCCAATTATTTATTAGCCATTCTTTTCTTCTTTCTTCATTTCTAGGAAAGCGAAATAGCCTAAACTCCTTTCTAGAATGATTAGAGCAGTTCGACGCAGAACAACTACCCACAATTATTTTAATTATACTTCCTAAAGTGAAAATAAGAATAGAGTTAATGCTAATGGATTGGGCTTCCAGCTATGGTGGGCTTCAATATGCTTGATGAGTCAGCTCGTATATAGAGGAGCCTTAGGACCTGTAACGTGATAAGGAAACCTGACCCAAAACCGAACCGCAAAGCCCGCGGCTAAGCAAACTCTACCTCACAGTACTAATCGATATCGGCCTTCTTATAACTACAGTATCAACCGCCAGCAAAGTTGGTGCTGACGATCGGTGATTACATCTCGCCACGTCAGTAAAGCCATCTGCCATCGGGGCCGTCCATAGAAATTGTGGAACCCCATACAAGTATTTATCACGGGCACCCTTCTATATTTGATTCCCCCCCTTTTTTTGATCGCCCTCCTCTTCTTTAGGAAGTTTTCACGTCTTCTCTAGCCACAAAATAATAAATAATATTAGGGTCTGGACCCGTCTAAAGCCCAGCTCCCCAATTGAGTGGTGTCTGTCCCCCACCCCTATGGACCATAGACATATATAATACGTCTATGCTATGGACCAGTCATCGGAAGTAGCGCGCTTCAAGTAACAAAACTGCAGTAGTCTTTACTTTTTCTTGTAGTTTGTAGTGTAACGCGCTACTTTTAAAAATAAGTTGTGTAGCGAGTAGAGCGATATAATAAATCACTAGTTTGTACCGAGTTTGGACGTACATTTAACGCTACTTCTGTAAACAAATAAGGTGCCATTCTACATATCATGTGATCACCCTTTCTTCATTTATATGAAATTTAGTGTTCTGCGTAACGATGTATAATGAATGGTTGCAGGAATGCTGCAGGATTAGGAAGGCCATTGCCTCATGAAGTTGATTTTTTATATGGATATATTCAGATGTGTTATTTCCCAAAAGAACCTGATTATCTGATTGCAATTTTGAGATGCAACTTCTACTAAAATTGAACAAACATGTTTTCAAATAAATAGTTTTTACTTTTATTTTATTTTATACTTTTAATAAATAAAATGGATACACTTCAACTTTAATTAAACTTTAAAATCAAAGACAACCAAAAATAGGTTTAAAAGTCCTTTAATAAAATCTCCTTTACTCGACGTACAATAATTACACGGCCAAAGCGATTTCGGACGTCACGATACCCTTCATCAGTGGCGAAGCCACTGATGCGCCGCTGATGAAGGGCATCGATGATGCTCGAAAGCGCTTTGGCTGCTGTTGTTGTTGTTGAGACCCAGACCGTCCGACCTACCAGAAAGGTGTAAGGTAACTGTTTGGACGGCCAGGAAGTGCCACCTAATTTAGACCGGAACCCAGTGGGGGAGGCATCCACAGGGACCGTACCCTCCTTCCCCTACCACCAACCTCTCGGAAGGACTTACGGACCCACATGTTTAATGTGATCATACTCCGCATGAACACGGCGGCAGTTGTGGCAGCGTGCAAATCCAGCGCGCAAACCACCGGGCTACCGCGCCCGAAAAGTGCCAACAGCACGCGGTATTCCCAGGTGGTCACCCACCCAAGTGCTAACCGCGCTTTTAGCTTCCGAAGAGAAATACTCTTATTAAATTATAATGCTCTTATTCGATTATTAAAAAAAGATGTGAAAAGCATGTTTTTTTTATTTCTACACGTAAATTAAGTGACATAATTAATAAAAAGAAGGAAAGAAACGTCAAATTTTGCATTTGACAGGGAAAAAGGAAAAAAATATATACCCAATAAAAGTTGGTTCAGAGAAAACAAGGAAAGTTTTGCTAAAGGTTTCATGGTTATTGCTGGATTCTTTTATAGCGTAAAACTTAAAATAAGGAAAGTAGAAAAAAAATGTCAAAATTAACTCGGATTACTATCAGAAATATGTTTTAACACCTGTTTTCAAAAAAGACGTTCCATCACTTTACCTAAACAATCTGCCCTGTGTTAAGTTCCATCAAGATAAGGCTACTAGCCATACCTCAAAATCTACTGCTACATTTTTTGAAAAAATCTGATGTGGGCAGCACATGACTTTCCTCATATATTGTAATGAATTTACTACTTTTACAGTAAAAAAATAAGTTTTTCTTACAGTAGATACTAATATTCTTTCCAAGATATTGAATTTTCGACAATGAGTCGTCATTTTCATTGATTTAGCGTCATTTTTATCCATTTGGCGAGATTTTCGTTAATTTGGCAACATTTAAAAAAGTCGCCAAGTTGGCGACATTCCGTCAAATTCGTCGCCAAAATCTCGCCAAGCGTTATGCACAAAGAAATAAGTTGTTCTTACAGCAGATAAATGACTATTGGCGTTCAAATACAAAAGTATTACTCAACGTATCTTTTTTTATGAATGGAACGAGCTAGATCCACGAGAATGATGTCACCTAATTTATCGAATGATATTACATATGAAAAGTGAACATGTTTCTCAATAGGATTTTTTTTTCTATTTTATATGACTTTTTGATAGTTTTTTTGAAAAATGTGCAATATCTCGAGAACGGTTCATGTTAGCGTTCTAAAATTTATGTCAATCGTTTTCTAATGAAAAATTACATAAGAAATGTCTGTAACTTTATTAATTGTGTTGATTTTTTGACGATTTTTTCAAAATTCCATTCGAAAATTTAGGGGGGTTCTGAACATTCGATTGCTTATAAAAACAATAGGCTTCCAGTGTTTACAGATTGTGATTTTTGTACCAAATTTGGTTCAAATCGGTCCATTCGTTCGTCAGTTATCGTCTCCACAGACCCACTGACACACACACACACACATCACTCCAAAAATGTTTGATTCGTGATCAGGGATGCTTGAAACGTGCTCTCCCGTCGAAAACTCGAATTCGAATTTTCCACCCCGTCACAATACTTTCCTTATACATTATGTATATAAGGAAAGTAAAAATGAGAAATGAAACCGGAATTGAGGCTATTCCATTTAAATGCATCGCCCAAGTCCCCCGACCTGTCTTCTATGGATTATTGTGCATTTGGACTTTTAAAACAAGCTCTTTATAAGCGGCATCCCAAAACATTGGGTGGACTCTGCAAGATTGTGGTGGAGGAGTGGAACAAAATCAATCTTGAGATTTTAAGAAAAGTTCTTCTTTCTTGGAAGTCAAGATGTAATATGATAATTCAACAAAAGGGCTATCAAATTGAACATATTAGAAAATAAAATTTTTATCTTTGTTCATATATATTTTTTTTCAAAATCGTTACAAAAATGTGTGAACAAACAACCCTCTGTATATTAGTCAGAAATTTATTAAAATGTTATTAGGACTAAATAGATTTCTTATTATCGTTCAGTATTAAATAAATATGAATGGATTAATTACTTTATAATGAGTATTTTATTGTTTGATGAAATAAATTATATCGTTTTAAAATATTTACAAATTAAATTACAATTTATTTGTGAAATTAATTTTCATTTTTACTTATAAATAAAAAGAATGTTACATAAGTTAAATATTCTTCTTGGATCTAACAATTATTTCTCAAATTTCCATGCTTCAGTTAGTCACAATTCGGAATGCAAAAAATCTGATGTGGGCAGCACATGACTTTCCCTGCAAACTTATATCCACGTTCTATTTATTTCAATTAAATTTAATTCACTTTTAATTCAATTTTCGTTCTCATTTGATAACTGGACTTATTTTCAAAGGTGGCGTGGAAAAATACGAAAAAAACTAATCTCGAGAACGGCTAGTCCTAATGTAATGGAGTTGATCTTATTCCTTTCTTCGTTAAAAATTACGCATTAAACAAGCATTTAATGGATATATTTGAGCATACGTAGCTTTTTAGTTTAGATTTTGATAATTTTTGCGGGCCATTCTGCAAAAAAAGGCAGGTTATTTTTTTCTGAATCGTACCAAAATCTAGTCAGCACCAGGGTGACCTATACGTGACTCATCTACCGAATTTTGTGAAATTCGGTCCATTAGTTTTTCAGCTACAGTGGATACAAGCTTTTGCGGGCCATTTTACAAAAAAGGCGGGTTCTTTTATTCCGAATCGTACCCAAAACTAATCAGCACCAGCCCCGGCCACAAGTGACTTACCATCAAAATTTTGTGAAATTCGGTCCATTAGTTTTTTAGTTAGAGCGGATACAAAATCTGCACAGACAGACAGACACACAGACACACAGACACACAGACAGACACACAGACACACACACAGACGTCACGCTAAAAATAGTTTTTTCGTATTCTAGAGGTCTCGAAACGTGTAGATCCGTCGAAAACTCGAGTTGTGATTTTCGGCATGATTCCAATACTTTCCCTATACATTACCATGTATTGCAGGGAAAGTAAAAATTAAATATTAATTTTGGGTATACACATTTCTTTTGCAGTGCAAAATGCAATGATTGAATATTCCCATTTTCTGGAAACTTTCAAAATTCTCAGTTTTTTTATAATTCTCTTCCCAGAAAACCCGGTTTATTCCCGGGAATAAACCAGGTATTTTCCAGTCTATTGCAGCTCTATCTGCTACCAGTCGTTGGAAGATATTAGACCCTAGTTTGTCCCGACATTCATCCTCCAGTGACTGTTCCACTTGTTTGGAATTGTGTTTACAAACGAATATATTTATTGCTGAATTTAAGGTTTGTTAATTTAGAGGTGCTATTATACTACGCTATGTTTATTATAAGCATGTCAGTGTTCATTATAACCTAAAATTTACCATCCTCTCCTTTATAAAATTGTTCTTTGTATCCAAATGTTCTTTTATAAGAAATGTGGTATAAAACTTATCAGCGTGATGTTATCTTTTAAATACACGTACTATTTATGAACAAATCCAAACTTAAATAAAAAAATTACATTTTTTAAATGAATTAAAGTGGAATTCGCAATCCCGCAGAATACCGGGATTGAAAACTTCTTATTCCCGGGAGTGTAGTCACTAATCTATTCCGTGCTGAAGAGCGGTAACCTTCACAGAGATTTGGTTTTTCATAAAGAACACGACTTCAGGGAAAAAATGATCTCACAAACTCAAAACAGCCTATCCGCTTGGAACTGTTCAAGCGGTTGTTCATAAATGCACATCTTTATTTTTTACAATAATTATTTTTTTTTTTTTACGCAGATCATTACCTTGTTCGAATAAGAAATGTATTAATCATGCTGACAGATAAGGAAGAAAGCCATATTCCTGCAACTCCCAACAGATGGCTCTGTCAGCGAACTTAAAACGAAGGTGTTACGATAGTTCAATTCATCGTATGAAAGCAAAACAGTATCAAGGTCATTGTTTCAAGTCATCTCTGGGAAGTCAGTTACCTGTATTGTTACCTGTTTGTCAACAACGAAAACGGTAAATTTTACTTTAAATCGTTGGAATTCTTTTTTGTAACATTTTTATTAAAAAGAAAGTATTTTAAATATTGATCGTTATTGTGTAATTCTAAATGGATTTCATATTCTAGTTATTTATTTCAAAATGTTTTAAGAGTACCATTGTTTTGGTATTGGATAATGAAATTTAAATGAAATAAATTCGATTTTCAATAAATTAAATATGTTAAATGTTATCTGATTTTTATCCTCAAAATATTTTTTGTAAGATATTTTTATTTTATATTTTAATATTAAAGTTAACGAGAAATTAATGATACAATTGCTTTATCTGCTTTATCAAAGAATTCCGGTGAGACATAAATATCCAATTCAATAACATTCTATTAAACAGGGTTGCCCATAGGGGAGACTATACCCCCCCCCCCTCCAGTGTGAGGTGAGGGGGGAGGTCCAAAAAGAGCCCGGACCCGAACAATAAGATATTGTTACATTTAAATGAAATCTATCCAGTAATTATTATATATATATATAATGACATGTTCTATTTTCGGTTTGCGACTATATATATATATATAACTTTTATCAAAATACCTTCATCATCAAAATGTGGTTTGGTGATTAAACATTAAATATGTAACGAGTGCTTTGGTGATTTTTGTACTTGGGTTACGAAATGTGTACAGGGTTAGTTTGTAGTGTATTTAGTTTGGTATTTTATATTATGTTTTTGTGGTCGTGATGGGCTTTTTGATATTTTTGTTTATTTAATTTACAGAATTAGTTTAATTATTCATTTTATTTCCATTTTATTTCATTTCTTTTGTGTTTTAAGTATTGAGTACTTTGTTTTTGGCAGTGTATCGGCTTCCGAGAGTGTCGTCATGAAACAAAGCTGGCTAAACCGGGAAGTGGGGGTCACAATCCCCCTGGCCATTTTTGATACATTGCTTTTCTTCTTCTACATTTTAATTATTACCTTATATATATATATATATATATATATATATATATATATAAAACCTTAAAAGAAGCTATGACATTCGGTACAAAATTCAGACTACCAGTGTGCACTACCCCCTCCTTTATCTTAAAATCTATTAACTGAGACATATACATACATACACACACACACATATATATATATAAAGTAGCATTTAAATATTCACAGCCATTAGAAGCTTTTAACATGTGGAAATATCATATCTTAAAAGTCATTAAAAATACTATTAATAACATAAAATTTTCCAAACCATTATATAATATTGGTAAATTAAAAACCTCTATTAAAGATTTGAAAAAATCTTTCGTTATCACTTACGTAGATAAAGCCTCCCACAAATATGTAAACAATTTTATATTCAATTTTAAATTAACTATTTAAAGAATAGTGAAATTTTCAAAATTGACTTACATTCACTTAATGATATCAAACTAAAAGTTATTAATATTTATGGTGATTTGCAAATAAATTCAAAATTTTATAAATTTCCGTATATAGTTTTAATACCTAAATTCCATAAGAATCCCATTAAATTTAGAACCGTCACAAGCGGACATAATGCTTATTCTACTTTTGCTAGTGAAGTATTACTCAATTGCTTGAAAGAACTAAATGACAACCTTCGATATTCTCAATCTAATTTTTTTATTCTAGATAACCGTCAAGAATTAATTGATAAATTGCATCTAATTGACAAAATCGTTGGCTTCCAAACCTTTGATTTTAAAGATCTCTTTAATAATAATAATATTCAAGATCTTTAACATCTTATCTCTTTATAATGCAATTGATGCCAAACAGGCAGATCATATTAAAATCAAAACTTTCCTAAACTTCCCCACTTTGTTTTATTTAATAACTATATTTTTCAGGAAAAACAATTATATTTACGAACTAGCAGCATACCCGTTCTTCGTACGGAGTATATAATATAAAGAAACTTGAAATTCATAATCATGCCCAAATTCTTATAGTATACTAAATGACATGTTTAATCAAAATATTCTGTTAAAATATTTAATATAATGCTCCTAAAAAGAAGTTTAAGAATCTCTGTTCTCGCTATATAAAATTATCTTCATGGACATATCTGAAGAATAAAACATCTTGGACCCCTTATGTAAGCAAATATAAAAAAAAATATGGAATTGAATCAATATATGCAAAATAAAAGCGTTAAAATTGTATGGGACCCGTACTAATTATATACGCGAATATTAGAAAATATAACCTGTATTAGTAGATTACATGTATAAATTGAAAATACCAATAAACCCGTAATCTTTAAATCTGAAGACAGTCATTTATTCCAATATATGTCAAAATTAAAGTGCTAAAATTATATGGGAAGATATACACGTACTACTTATAATGTCCGATTATTAGTAGAAGATTACCCGTTTTGCAATATGAGTCTCAAATGTTTTTTGGTAAAATACAACAGACGACATAATAAATTGAATATATAATTAATCCCCTTAATCTTCATACCAGAAGACTGTACTTGATTCCAATATATATGCCAATATATGTCAAAATATATGCCAATATACCTGTACTACTTATATTCTCGTAGGTTAGAAGATATACCCGTGCATTCCTAGACGATTACTCGTACAACGTACAATATGCGTGTATCAGCAATTTTTGCCGCAATAAAACAATGGCGTGATAACTTAAAAATATCAATAATCCCTGAATCAATAATTCCGGAAAATATCAATAATAATAATGTTTAAACCTGAAGAGTATAATTGATATTATCCAGTCCAAAATGAAATGGCAATGAAATTTATTTTATATACATATCTTCATTATTCAAATCGGAAAGGATTTAATAAAAATCGTCTGCCGCATAAACACATTGGATTTAAATCCGTTGCTAAGCGACATGATATCATTTGCTTCAAATAAATTGGTAGAAAAAATATCGTCTAAATAGTTATATTTCTATGGAACATTTGGCGACAGTTTCGTCAAATTAGCGACATTTTAAAAAATCGCCAAATTTATCGCCAAGTGGGACTGTAGATCTGACAGTTCCACTTTGCGACAAATTGACGAAATATCATCACAATACTATCCCCTAACAAAAAACAATTAATATCATTTATGTAGCGCCATTTTATCAATTTCAAGATATTTTTATAGATTTGAAAACATTTTTATCAATGTGGTGACATTTTAAGTACTAGGTGACTAAGTAGGATGGTTGGTCTGACAGATAAATGCTAACCAAACATCATTTCAGTACCCTCTTCTAACAAAACAAAAAAAAAAATTCATTGATATGTAGAAGACCCAAGCCACACGACCAACCCGAAGGTTTATGGCAGCTGTTTGTGTGTCGTTTATATCAATTTGGCGACATTTCCGTCAATTTGGCAAAGTGTAAGAAAAGTTGTCAAATTAGCGATATCCCTCCAAATTCGTATCTTTGAATTTGCAGATCTGAATGAAACATTCTTATCCCGTTTCAATATACTAAATGAAAACACAACAACTGTATTAGAAGATATACCCGCTCTACTCTTTTTCTGTTTCAACAATCGGCTATATGAATTTATTGGCTAAACACAATATATGAGTTTAGTAGCTAAATACGATATAAGCTTGAAAACTCTTTGCCAAAATAAATGAAATTGATGTACGCAGTCAGCAATTAATATAATTAAAAGAAAAATCAAACCGTCCATTCATAAGATATACTTTTATATCCATTTATCCATTTATTTATTATTTAAATCGAAAAAAAATAATAAAAACATTAACAAACACATTTAATTTAATTGCGATGCCGAGCAACATGATATATCCTCCTAAAATGTTAAAATTTATTAACCACTAACAGCACACCCGTTATTCGTACGGAGTGTATAATTTAAAGAAACTTAAAGTTCGCAATCATGTGCAAATTCTGTTAAAATATTAAATTTATTGCTCCTAAAGAGAAGTTTAAGAATATATGTTCTCACTATGCAAAATTATCTTCACGATCCGATCTGAAGAATAAAACATCCTGCTCCCTTTTGTAAGCAAATTTACAGAAGAAAAAATAGGAATTGAATGAATATATGCAACCCCGTACTAATTATATTGTCGCAGATCAGAAAATATGCCAATGTGTTAGTAGAAGATTACCCGTATTACAATATGCGTCTCAAAAATATTTGCCAAAATAAAAGAGATGACATAATAAATTGAAAACATCAATAATATCCGTTCTCTTTATACCAGAAGGTCGTAATTGATTCCAATATATGCCAATATATATCAAAACATATGTCAATATACCTGTACTACTTATATTCTCGTAGATTAAAAGATATACACGTGTATTTGTAGAAGATTCGTACAACATACAATATATGAGTTTAAACAATTTTTGTCATAATAAAATAATTGCATAATAACGTGAAAATATCAATAATCCTAGAATCAATAATCCCCGAAAATATAAATAATAATAATTTTTAAACCTGAAGACCGTAATTGATAGTTTCCAGTCAAAAATGCTATAAGAAAAATCAAATCGTTCTTTCCTAAAATATATTTTTATATCCATTTATTTATTATTCAAATCGAAAAAATAATTATTAAAATTAACAGACAGATTTAATTTAATTGCGTTTCTGAGTAACATGATATAAGATAGAATCTTATAACATGTTAAATATGTCATGTCTTATAACATAAACTGCGAAATTAAATAACGATTTTGATTTCTCTATACTTCTCATTGTTCCGTAAAAGCTTGTTTTAAATAAACCATGAACCATGGAGATAGATTTCCCCTTTAAATCATGTTTCAAACAATTCATGTTTTCAGAAAGTGACTAATT
This sequence comes from Amaurobius ferox, assembly GCA_951213105.1. Classification (NCBI taxonomy): domain Eukaryota; kingdom Metazoa; phylum Arthropoda; class Arachnida; order Araneae; family Amaurobiidae; genus Amaurobius; species Amaurobius ferox. The sequence continues at coordinate 89,084,890 of OX578147.1, read as the reverse complement.
AACGCAAAAAATCTCCCATCAAACTCAGAGATTAAATTTTAATTCACTTTCAAACGATTTTCAAGCTTTTCGTTTGGATAAACCACGGAGTTAGGGAGTAGAACTCCTAGGAAAAAGTTCCGTTTTTCATTAATATCTCGACAACCCCAGGTCTTAGAAACTCGAAACTTGGACAAAATTTATGGGGGGATATTTCAAGGCTATTCACCAAATTTCATTAAATTCGGTTCAGCCGTTTTTCCGTGACGATGAGACAAACGAAAATTTCGTTTTTTACTAATATCTCGAGAACCACTGGTCGTAGAAACACAAAACACGGATATAATTTTAAGTGGGGCTATTTCTGGGCTACCCACAAAATTTCATCAAATTCGGTTCAGCCGTTCTCCCGTGATGGTGTGACAAACAGACGGACAGACAGACAGACAGACAGACAGACAGACAGACAGACAGATTTTCATTTTTATTTATATAGATATCATGTATCCCACAAGGTGCTTGTAGTAGCAGTATATTGGCGAATTTTTACTTTACTTATACATAATGTATAAGGAAAGTATTGTGAAGGGGTCGAAAATTCGAATTCAAATTTCGACGGGAGACCACGTTTCAAGAATCCCTGATCACGAATCAAACATTTTTAAAGTGATGTGTGTGTGTGTGTGTGTGCAGTGAGACTGTGGAGATGATAACTCCCGAACGAATGGAGCGATTCGAATGAAATTTGGTACAAAAATCACATTCCGTGAATACTGGAAACCTATTGTTTTAAAACACAATCGAATGTTCAAACCTCACCCCCCCCCCCCCCCCCACTAAATTTTCGAGTGAAATTTTGAAAAAATCCTCAAAAAATCAAAACCTTTAATAAAATCACGCAAATGGACATTTCTTATGTAATTTTTCCTTAGAAAACGATTGACATAAACTTTAGAACGCTAGCATGAACCATTCTTGAGATATTGCACATTTTTCAAATAAATTTATCAAAAAATTCCATAAATTAAAAAAAAATATTAACTGTTTAGAAACATGTTCACTTTTCATATGTAATATCATACGATAAATTGGGTGACATCATTCTCGTAGATCTAACTCGTTCCATTCACGAGAATAGATACTTTGAGTAATACTTTTATATTTGAACACCAATTGTCATTTATCCGCTTTAAGAATAACTTACTTCTCCGTCCATAACGCCTGGCGAGATTTTGGCGACGAATTTAGCGGAATGTCGCCAACTTGGCGACATTTTTAAATGTTGCCAAATTAACGAAAATCTCGCCAAATGGATAAAAATGACGACTAATTAAAGAAAATTCAATATCTTGGAAACACAATAAGTATCTAATATAAGAATAAATTTTTTTAACTGTAAAAGTAGTAAATTCATTGCATTATATAAGGAAAGTCATGTGCCGCCCACATCATTTTTATCTTCATAAATATGAATATACATTTACATCAACTGACTTACAATTATATCGATATGTAGACGATCTGATACGTGTTGTTAAAACGGATTTAAATGATATCAACATCGATTTCTATCCGGATAATTTAGAATTGTAGAATAATGAACCTTATATTAGTGCAAAGGTTAACTTTCTGGATTTAAATCTATGTATTGAATCTTCTAATAGCATTATTTATAATTTATATGATGAAAAAAATATTTTAATTTTAATATCAATAAATTATTACCTTTTACTTCTTGTAATGCGGTTCAAATTCTTGGTGACATCATTAAAAATCAATTGTTTCGAATTTATAGATTATCAGGTAAAAAGTTTCATCAATTAGATATAAGAAACCTTATTCAAACTAGTAAATTATACTTTTAACCATTATATTTGGTTAAAAGTATAGTAAAATAGTTTAGGGTAACACAGCGTTGTTAATGCACTTTATTATGTCTAAATCACTATAGAATTTTAATCACTCCCCATTTATTCCCTATTATTTATTAAGTGATACTTATGATTACATTTTCTATTATTACTCACTTCGTTATACTTGCATCATCTAACAATGCATTTTGCCAGGAGATAGATGCAAAGAATCAGTGGAAGACCTTGTCTAATTTCTAATTTCTATAATTGATTAATACTCAATTGTCTATGCGATATATATATTATTAATATTTTAAATTATTTTATAGGGTAAATAATGATTATCATTTTTATCTATATGTATTAATAGCCATTCGTTGTATTTTGAATGCAGATTATCAGGTTTTTATACCTTCTAATATACTTTTGAATGGAATTACTATTTACAATTTTTACTATTTACAATGGCAACATAGACATTACTTTAGGGTTGGCAGCAAATTCTTTGCACATTATGTTGAGATGGTTTAGCTACTTTTATTTCTACACACATGTAAGTCAATTTTACTTTTTAATTTATTCAATTATTTTGGTTTTTTAAATTTCTCAATAATTTTCCATTTTTAGCACATAGGTGCTATTATTAGCCTTTTGTTCACAGTAGCAGATCAATAAATGAAATGTGCTAATTGAAGCTGATGTATAGTAGTCGCCCCCTGAAGATTTTATTATTACATCACCTTCATTCTATTAATTGATATTCCATTTTCCTTTAATATTTTTGTTTTAAATATAATGGGTGGTTTCTGACATTCTCTTAAGCTTTTTCTGGTTGGTGTTTGAATACCTTTGTTTGTTATGGATGCTTTACCATTTCTCTCCAATAATTCTATTTTAATTCATCTTTATTACTTATAAAGTTTATCTCATTTATATGTTACACTAGCGCAATAAGTATAGATGTAATTTTGATTGTACCGTTTTTAAAGGGATTTTTGTATTGCTATATTTATATATATATATATATATATATATATATATATAGACTAAATTATATATATAGACAAAATATATATATATATATAGACTAAATATATAGAGAGAGACTTAATTTACGAGGGTCACACTGAAATTTTTGAGACCGGTGCAGACGATTTGCGCTAGAAAACAAATTATTTGTCGGATATTTAAATATGAACTCTTTTATGTCCAATGATGATAATTTGTGGCAACAATTACAATTTAGCTATCGTAGAATAAATTTTGAAAGAAAAGAAAATGGAGTTGACGCGATTGCATTATCGAGTTATGAAAGTCTATGATTTTAAAGTGGGACTAAATCAAGACGAATGTCTTCAACGTCTACAATTAGCATATGAAAATGATGCTCCATCTCGTGCCACTGTATTCAGATGGTTTATAGAGTTTAGAAGAGGTCGAAATTCTCTCCTGGATGAAGAATATACAGGAGACATTTGTCAGCAAAGTCCCAGAAAATGTGTCGGCCATTTGAAAAATGTTAATTGATGATAATCGCTGTACCTACCAAATGATATAGAAAGAACTTAACATTGGATCCGCAGCTATACATAAAATTATTCAGAAAGAACTGCATATGAAAAAATTAGTTTGTCGTTGGGTCTCCCATAATTTAACAGGACAACAAAAATCTGAGAGTGTCAGAATCAGTAAACAAAGCCTAAAATTACTTAATGATGGTGAACACAGCATTATTTCTAAAATCATAACTGGTGATGAAACGTACATACCGTTTTTTGACGTTCCAACACGCCAAGAAAGTAAAGTATGAGTCTTTGAAGATGACCCCAAACCAACAATAGTGAAAAGTAGTAATAGTGAAAAGTAGTAGTAGTAATAAGTAAAGTGAAAGTAAAGTGAATAAGTAAAGTGAAAAGTAGTAATAAGTAAAGTATGAGTCTTTGAAGATGACCCCAAACCAACAATAGTGAAAAGACAACGAACAATGAAAAAAGTAATGTATGCCGTGTTCTTCAGAAGTACAGATCTGGCCAAAGCCATAAAGCTAGAAGGACAGAAGACAGTTACAGCTAACTGGTACACCACTAAGTGTCTTCCAAAAATTCTTCAAGAAGTGAATGTTAGGGGACTCGTGCTTCACCATGACAATGCATCTTTTCATTCAACAAGAATGACAGTGGAATTTCTCGAACAAAAAAATATCGAAGTGATAAAACATCCACCCTATTCTCCTGATTTTGCTATTTGTGACTTTTAGCTATTTTTTTTATCTAGAAACAAAATAATTACTTGGGCGTCCTTTTCATTCCAAAGATGAGACTGACGAGGCTATAAAAGCATATTTTTCATCGATTCCAAGAAATGGATGGCTTGAAAATCTTTGGAAAATTCGCCTACAAAAGTGCATTGATGTTGGAGGGGAGTACTTTGAACACTCTTATAAGTTGTTAAGTTTAACTTGTACCACTTAGCCGAATCTCAAAAAAATTAGTGTGATCCTCGTATTACTGATTTAGAATAATTTTACACAAGTGAATATGAAAGTACCATATATGAAGGTCTTTTAAGGTACTGTTTAATTTGCTTTTGATGGTAAGATAACATAGCGTATCGAGTTATCATCTATTAAACGTCATTCGACTTCTATTTTTTCTTTTAACAAAGGAAAACATGCAATATATACATATTTATGACTAGAAGTATACCCATTCTTCGAATGAAATGTACAATATAAAAACTTAAAATTCACAATCATGTACAAATCCCTATAGTATTTTAAATGACATTACAATTAAAATCATTCTATTGAAATATGTAAGATGCATTTGTGCAAAATATAAGGTAATTTACTATTCCAAAATAAATTTACAGTCTGTCATCAAGAATAGTGCTAATAATAATGCAAAATCCAAAAATATTGTAAAAAGTGGTCAGAGGTTTGGACATACAAACGCCACCACATCGTATTATCAAAATCTGGAAAAAAAGTCTCGCAACAATTGTTTCCCATAAATATATATATATATATATATATATATATATATATATATATATATATATATATATATATATATATATCGAGAACAACCACTTGCCCTATATAAACCAGTAAACTAAAATACGCATTATTCATGACCTAATAAATACCTACAATAAGATCACCTTTGTACAGATGTTGTTTACCATCCAGTTGTGTCCGAGTTTCAAAACGAGAGCGGGAACATTATCCTACTTGTGAGTTTCCCCGGTAGCTAAAAGTCAGTTTTCAATAACAACTTTCCATTACCTCATTTGTTGCCTTCTTTTTCCTTTTGAATCTTCGCTAGTTGTATTTTAGAAGCCTGTCCGTTCTTCTTGAATGAAAATCTGACTTTATTATTCAGACACATGGCTAATGGTCAAAGGTGAACTTTCAAAATTTTAACCGGTTCTCTAAGGAGATTTATTCACCAGTGCTGGTTTCAGTTATTCCCCTTAAGCAATGGGCAGTAAAGCGTCATTTCTAGTTCTGGCATCGTTTTCGTGAATTAAAAGTATAACCACACGTTTCCAAGTTCCTTTGTGATTTCAGCTAAATTTAAGTTGATCTACTTCTTAAACTTTCTTTTATGCTTGCTTTTAATACGATTTTTTAATACCTTATACATTATGTATATAAGGAAAGTAAAAATAATGTTAAGTTTAAATTTCATACAATAGTCGATATCAGCAACATTAAATGGTGAAATTGCAAATTAAACTAAATACACTTATTACCTTCCTTATATACATAATGTATAAGGAAAGTATTGTGACGGGATCGAAAATTCGAATTCGAGTTTTCGACGGGAGAGCACGTTTTAAGCATCCCTGATCACGAATCAAACATTTTTGAAGTGATGTCTGTGTGTGTGTGAAAGTATGTGTGTGTGTGTGTGTGTGTGTGTGTGTGTCAGTGAGACTGTGGAGACGATAACTGACGAACGAATGGACCGATTCGAACGAAATTTGGTACAAAAATCACAATCCGTAAACACTGGAAGCCTATTGTTTTCATACGCAATCGAATGTTCAGAACCCACCTAAATTTTCGAGTGAAATTTTGAAAAAAATCGTCAAAAAATCAAAACCGCTAATAAAGTTACCTAAATAGACATTTCTTATGTAATTTTTCATTGGAAAACGATTGACATAAATTTTAGAACGCTAACATGAACCGTTCTCGAGATATTGCACATTTTTGAAAAAAATTATCAAAAAATCATATAAAATAAAAATAAAAATATTTCCTATTGAGAAACATCCTCACTTTTTATATGTAATACCATTCGATAAATTGGGTAATATTATTCTCGTGGATCTATCTCGTTCCATTCATGAAAAAAATACTTTGAGTAATACTTTTGTATTTGATCGCCAATAGTCATCTATCTGCTGTAAGAATAACTTATTTCTTCGTCCATAACGCTTGGCGAGATTTTGGCGACGATTTTGGTGGAATGTCGCCAACTTGCCGCCTTTTTGAAATGTTGCCAAATTAACGAAAATCTCGCCAAATGGATAAAAATGACGCTAAATCAATGAAAATGACGACTAATTGAATATCGAAAATTCAATATCTTGGAAAGAATATAAGTATCTACTATAAGAAAAAACTATTTTTTTTACTGTAAAAGTAGTAAATTCGTTACATTATATAAGGAAAGACATGTGTTGCCCACATCAGATTTTTTCTTCAGTGTGACGAATGTGTTTGAATATGTAGACAGAGATTAAATTTGCATTCTTGAGACTTCATGTGGTGCATAACAGTTTTGGACTATCCCAATGAAAATAGAAATAATAATAATACAATACTTTTAATTACTTTCGAATCATTAATTGCATTTATAAGGCATAACAATAACTGCGAAGAACATTTTTAATGGAAATTTCATGTTTTGTAAGTGTTTAAAGGCAAGCCATTTTATAAAATGTTAAAAAGAGTTAGCTTTGAATATCCGCTTTACGTAACGTGAGGATTATTTCATCAGGATACAGACTTTATCCGCAGCTTGATGCAACGGTACTCAAAAAATTGCATCACCCACATATTTCCATGACATTGATGAAAAAAAGGACAGTAACTTATTTAAAGTGTTTCCACAACCATCACTAACCATCAATATGTTATTATTAAATTATGTTTTTTGAAGTCATAAAATTTAGTGTCCCTCAGGTCGCTAATAAGTTTTCTTTACGAAGTTGTGTGAAAAGTATTGGCATTTTATTCGAATCATCCAACAATTTATTTTCAATTTCTTCTTAGACTGATATAATTAGACATTTTATAATATTTGTATCTATTCTGACTTTCGGCCTTCATTTTTATAGTTGAAAAATGCGTATCTCATTAAAACATCAAACGTGCGTTAAGACATTTCCCCCCCATTTTGTTTCGTTCTTGGCACAATTTGTTTTAACTTATTAACTAAAAAGCAAAACTTAAAACACTTATTAAAATATACAAAAAAGCTCAATATGCAGGGAACAGGGGCTCAATGAAGGGGATCAATGCAGGGAATATTACAACTCAATAAAACGTAAGGTGACCTACCGTTCCTGGCAATAACGTCTTGAATATGTTGCAGTAAGGGAGCTACAGTGATGTCAAAACAATTTTATCATTCTGAAAAATTCAGTATTTTCAATAAAAATCTTTAATATAGCGTAATAAACCGGAATGTTGCATCCTAATTTTAATGCATTGACCCTTTTAAGAAAAATTGTCATCGCCCTTTTAATCTATTTTTAATGGACAGTAGGCATTAGTCCACGTTATCTTGTAAATATAGCAAAATAGTTTTTTAATTATACATTTTCATTCAGTTTTTATTACTCATTGTTGAGTCTTGAATGAACAAGCGTGTAATCTTCATTATTAAATATTGAATAAAATAAAATGTCACATATTTATCTTTATTAAATATTTATTAAAGTAAGAATGTCATATATTTCTCATTATTTCGTAATATTTCAAGTGTCATAGAATTTGTTCATTCAAGTTCATTCCAAACTTATTGTTGAGTTTTGAATAAACAAGCGTAGTCTTTATTGTTAAATATTGAATAAAATAAGAATGTCATATATTTATTCTTATTAAATATTTAATAAAGAATATTACATAATTCTCAATATTTCGATAAGTTTCACACATCAACATTTCTAAGTTTCTAAGTAAATAATTTTTGTGCATTACTAATTATAATTTTTGTGCATACCCTCTTTTTCACTGTATTCATCAATATTAAGCACTTTAAATATGACTTTAGATGTATTACTGTGAATATTTTTCAATTAATGTCACGAAAACATAAGGTGATGCAATGTTTTGAGCACCACTGAATCAAGCTGCAGATATGGTTAGTATCTTTCCGAAGTAATTCCCACGGTATTCATAAAGCGGATCGTCAAATAGCGGATCCTTCAAACATAGTTACAAAACATAAAATTTTCCTAAACAAGTTCTTCGCAGATCTTCTAAATGCAGTAAATAATTCAAAAATATATATTATTATTTCTGTTTTCAATGAGATAGTCCAAATCTCTTGCGTCCCAAGAATGCAAATTTATTCCTGATATAGTCAAGGTGTAAACTCACTTGTATTCTATGGTTTATGTAGTTATTTCATGGAATAACGATTTACACACCGTTAAAGTGCAGGGCCAACGGCCTACCGTGCTGAAAACACCGGTTCTCGTTAAATCACCGAAGTCAAGCACCATCGGGCGCGGTTAGTACTTGGGTGGGTGGTAGAGGGTTGGTGGTAGGGGAAAGAGGGTACGGTCCCTGTGGATGCCTCCCCCACTGGGTTCCGGTCTAAATTGGGTGGCACTTCCCGGCCGTCCAAACGGTTACCTTACACCTTTCTGGTAGGTCGGACGGTCTGGGTCTCAACAACAACACCGTTAAAGTACAAAATAACCGAGTAAATAAAGTTCCGGTTAAACTAATTAAGATCGAAGAAGTGCCGGAAATAGAGAAATCGCTCCAGTGGGTTGCAACAGCTCAAAGTTTAGGTACCGGTTAGGGATTTAAAAAATATTCATGTAAAACGCAGTGTGTCAACAAAAAATGTATTTGTTTTAGAAATAATGTTCTATGCAGTTCCAAATGCTATTTTAGTAATCCCTGTTGTAACAAATGATTTTATCGCGTCATTGTATAAATAACATTTTGTATGTTGTATAATTCAGTCAAATTGTTTATTTTACACTTTAACAGTCTATCATTAATTAATTTATAGAATAACTAGTTATTTCATAGGATAACAAGCTAAACAGTGAAATTATTAATTTATTACACACTTTAACTAACTTGACAGCTATTTCATGAAATAACTAGGTATTATATGAAATAGCTGAATTTTACACTTTAACGGTAACATATGCATTTAATTTAATTTGCAATATCACACTTTATTGTTGTTAATTTTTACTTTTGAATGAAATTTGAAATATTAAAATTATTTTATATGAAAAGCTTGTATAAAATATTAAACGTAAAGTTCAAGTTATGCAAAGGGAAACAGATATAACGCATATTGATGTAAGCTAAAACGACTTTCAAATTTGTCATTTCACTTTAAATTATGGATTTTTATACTAACATAAATGCAATAGTAATGTCTGATCGTTCGTTGCACAAATGTTAACAGTCCACACTTTGCATTGCACTACTATTTTAAAATTTTTCTACAGCATATTTTCCATTAGATGGATGGTTCCCCTCCCCCGCCCCCCTAAAACGCTACGAAATGATGTAGTTTTGAATACCGGTTTGTATTTCAATAAATACTGAAAGGAAGGAAGTAAAATTTTGCACACCAAGGTCTCTCATTGTGCTGAATCCATTTTCGTCGAAACTAACCCACGTTTCAATTCATATTTTTTACTTTCCCTGCAATACATGATAATGTATAGGGAAAGTATTGGAATCATATCGAAAATCGCAACTCGAGTTTTCGACGGATCTACACGTTTTGACACCTCTGGAATACGAAAAACTATTTTGAGCGTGACGTCTGTGTGTGCGTTTGTGTGTCTGTATGTCTGTCTCTCTCTATGTTTGTGTGTCTCTGTGTCTGTCTGTGCAATGTATGTATCCACTCTAACTCAAAAACAAATGGACAAAATTTCACAAATTTTGGTAGGTAAAATTTGGTAGGTCACGTGTGGTGATCCGGTGTTGATTAGTTTCGGGTACGATTCGGGATAAAAAAAAACGCGCCTCTGTTTGCTAAATGGACAGCAAAAATTGCCTGTATACACTTTGGTTAAAAAACTAATAAATCAATCTTTACGGAAGTTGGTAAATAAGTCACTTGTGGATTGCCCTGGTGCTGATTAGATTTTGATACGATCTGGAAAAAAATAACCTGAATTTTTTTTGCGAAATGGTTCGCAAAAATCCTCAAAATCTAAATTAAAAAACTATGTATGCTCAAATATATCAATTAAATGCCTATATTATACTTAAATTTTAACGATAAAAACAATAAGACCAATCCCATTACGCTAGGACTCGTCGTTCTCCTTTTCTTGCATTTTCGCCTTTTCTTGCATTCGTTCTCCTTTTCTTGCATCTTCCTTTTCTTGCATTTTCGCTACACCACCTTTGAAAATAAGTCCAGTTACCCAATGAAAACGAAAATTGAATTAAAAGTGCAAATTCAGTGTCATTTAAAGTAATTATGGATGTTTTTCTGTGCAACTAAATTCAATTTAATGAATTATTAATGTTATAAAGAGAAGGTGAATACGAGGCTACAGGGAAAGCCATGTGCTGCTCACATCACATTTTTTCGTTTGATAACTAGAGTTATATTCAAAGGTGACGTAGCGAAAATGCAAAAAAACTAAAATAGCTAGAGAACTGCTAGTCCTAGAGTAATGGAATTAGTCTAATTCTTTTCATCGTCAAAAATTACGTATACCACAAACATTTAATTCATATATTTGAGCACATGTAGCCTTTTATTTTATATTTTAACGATTTATGCAGGCCATTTCGCAAAACAGTTGTGTGTCGTACCAAACTTTAATCAGCACCAAGGATAAGATAGCCCACAAATGACTTATCTACCAAATTTTGTGAAATTTGGTTTATTACTTTTTCAGATAGAGTGGATACAAACAATTTTTCAGGGCCATTTCTAAATAAAAAAAGGAAGGTTCTTTTATGTCGAATTCTACCAAAATCTAATCAGCATCAGGGTAAAAATTTTATGAAATTTGATCAATTCATTTTTGAGCTAGAGTTGATAAAATCTCTACACAGACAGACAGACACACACAGACGTCGAGCTAAATTCGTATTCTAGAAGTCCCAAAAGGTATAGATATGTTGAAAACTCTTTGCGATGTTTGACATGATTCCAATACTTTCCCTATACATTATCATGTATTGCAGGGTAAGTAAAAACTGTACGGTGAAAGAAAAGGTTAAACTTCGTCTGAACGATTAAATTATTGCTTTTCCTGCTATACATGATAATGTATAGGGAATGTATTAGAATCATGTCGAAAATCGCAACTCGAGTTTTCGACAGATCTACACGTTTTGACATCTCTAGAACACGAAAAAAAATCATTTTTTGCATGACGTGTGTATGTGTGTCTGCCTGTGTTTCTGTACAATATATGTATCCACCCTAACTAAAAAACTAATTAACCGAATTTCATAAAATTTGGAAGGTAAGTCCTTTGTGGGTGACCCTGGCGCTGATTAGATTTTGGTACGATTCGGGATAAAAGTGTAAACCACAAGTGACTTATCTACCCAATTTTTAAAAATTTGGTAGACAAGTCACTTGTGATTTACCCTGGTGCTGATTAGAATTTGATGCGATTCTGAAAAAAATAACCTGCCTTTTTTAGCGCAATCGCCCGCAAAAATCGTCAAAATCTAAAATAAAAGACTATATATGCTCAAATATATAAATTAAATGCTTGTTTTATACGTAATTTTTGACTGTGGACCTATATGATAAGACCAACTCCATTGCACTAGAACCAGCCGTTCTCGAGATATTTTAGTTTTCTCGCATTTTCGGTGCGCCACCTTTGATACTAAGTCCAGCGACCAAATGAAAATTAAAACTGAATTAAAAATGCAAATTTAGTGTCATTTAAAATAATTATGGGTATTATTTTGTGCAATCAGACTCAATGAATTATTGAAGAAATAAAGTGAAAGTGAATATGAGTCTGCAGGGAAAATCATGTGCTGTCTACATCAATTTTTTTTTAAATTTTAGGTAACATCTACTCTTTTAAACATCGTTCCATGTTTTTGTTCATGAAATCGAAATCAGTGATTAATTTTCCAACTCTATATCTGGGCATCCCAGAATATCGCTTGGCTGCGTAATTCGAACTCGTAACCTCGCATCCAAACAATATGTGTAAAAACATGATACGCATTATTTGTAAAAATAATCTGTTAAAATTACCTGTGGTAAACATTAACAGTATCAATCGATTTAGGAGGCAAAACAAACTTTCTTTCTCAAGATAAGAAAACTAGATCAATTGAACAAGTAAAGATAGAAATAAAAATGTTATGTGAATAGCACTTGACTTTCGCTGCAGACTCATATTCACGTTCTCTTTATTTCTTCAATAATTCATTACATTCGGTTTAATTACAGAAAATAACAGGCATAAATGATACTGAATTTGCACTTTTAATTCAATTTTCGTTCTCATTGGGTAACTTGGCTTATTTTCAAAGACGGTGTGGCAAAAATGCGAAAAAACTAAAATATCTCGAGAACGGCTATTTCTGGAGTAATGGGTTAGATCTTATTCTTTTCATCTTTAAAAATTACGTATAAAAAAGCATTTAATTGATATATTTAATCATACGTAGTCTTTTATTTTTAAATTTAAAGATTTTTGCTGATCTTTTCGCTAAAAAATACAAGTTCTTTTTTTCCGAATCATACCAAAATCTATACCAGATTAACCTACATGCGATTTATCTACCAAATTTCGTGATATTTAGTCTATTAGTTTTTCAGCTAAAGTGGATACAGGCAATTTTTGAGGGCCATTTCACAGAAAAAGGCAGTTTTTTTTTTATCCCGAATCATACTAAAATCTAATCAGCACCAGGGTCACCCACAAGGGACTTACCTATAAAATTTTATGAAATTCGGTTAATTAGTTTTCGAGTTAAAGTGGATACATACATTGCACAGACAGCCACACAGACAGACAGACAGACACACAGACAGACACACAGACAGACAGACAGACACACAGACAGACACACACACAGACATCACGCTAAAAAAAATTTTTTCGTATTTTAGAGGTGTGGAAACGTGTAGATCCGTCGAAAACTCGAGTTGCGATTTTCGTCACATGTCCAATACTTTCCCTGTACATTACCATGTATTGCAGGGAAAGTTAAATGTCCAGAAATTCCGTCCTTTAGCTGTTATAAAATTTTACAGAAATTACATTTCAATTTGACAGGATGTAGAGGTCTCGGCCAATATTTCAGATTTTATACCGTTTGGTTTGTCCCGACATACTCAGTAACCAAACCTGGTCCGAGCCCTAAGAAATTTTCGTATGTGAAATCCTGGCATACACTTCAATTTCGTTTCCGTCTAGTTCAAATAGTTCCAGATATGTCAAAAACTTGAGTTTGTGCAATTTCTGCACTTAATTCGTGGGTAAAAGTTGTTTATAAACATTTATTTAAACATGGCTGAAATCAACTAGTATATAATTTTATGGAAGTATTTCATAAATAATTCCAATTGAACTTCATTTGTACATTAATTTCACATTAATTCTTAACTTTAATTAATCAAATGAACTTCATTTCACATTAATTATGTTAGACTTATCCTTGCCCGACCTGAAATTCAACGAGAAAGATCAATCATGCATAAAGCATTGATTATAAAGCACTTTCCAACTGAAATGCAATTTTATTTAAACATCGCTAAAATGCGATACATTCAGCGGTGATATATTTTAAATTCTCACAGTACTATAATACTTAAAATTTCATCGATTTCGAAATTTTCGAAGCAGTTTGTGAATTTTAACTTTGCTTAAAAAATGTTTGAAAATTAGGTCCCATAGGGTTCAATGTATTTCACTTTTTAAACCCGGGTTCAATCCAAAACTAATTGGGTGATGTTATTCATTTATATTCCCATACGTTCCACACACCGTGTCAACAACATACTAAAATTTCAGTTTGATAAAGTCATTTTTACGGCAGTTATCGTACGAACGGACAGACAGACAGACAGAATAAACAAAGTCATAAACAATTTTCAACTATGTTGGAAAGGGTCAAAAAGCCAATCTCGAGCTCGACCCGAAACTGTTTTAGAGAATTATGAATCGATCAGGTCCACAGGTCAAATCAGACTTTTGTCCATGGGCTAGGTCAAAGCTTTTGCACACCTAATCCTAATTGCCGGTCGTCCAAATAGTTGCTCAAGTCCTCTGGACGAGTCGGACGGCCTGGGTTTTCCACACCTAATCCTAAAGGGTTGGCTGTGTGGTCTGGGACTTCAACACCTAATCTCAAGGACTCTCATTAATTTATTATCAGAAGTTGAGCTCTATGACTATTTGAAGTTGAGCTGTATGACTGTCATTGTGTAGCCTCTGGTGAAAACATTCAATATTTAGTAGTGATGATATGGATTTTCGTCCTACGTGTCCTACGTCCTACGTCCTAATTTTGCATGAAAAATTGCTTTTAGATATTTTTACTTTCCTTGCAATATATGGTAATGTATAGGGAAAATATTAGAATCGTGTCGAAAATTGTAACTCGAACTTTTGAAGGATCTACACACGTTTTGGGACCTCTAGAATACGAAAAAACTATTTTTAACGTGACATCTGTGTGTATCTGTCCGTGCAGTGAATATATCCATTCTAACTCAAAAATTAATGGCCCAAATTTCATAAAATTTTACAGGTAAATCACATATGTATGATACTGGTGCTGGCCCGCAAAAATCTCATGTATCCACTCTAGCTAAAAAAAACTAATTAATCAAATTTCACAAAATTTGGTAGATAAGCAACTTGTAGGATACCCTGGTGCTAATTAGATTTTGGTATGGTTTGAGACAGAAGAACCTGCCTTTTTTACAAAATGGCCCTCAGAAATCGCCAAAATCTAAAATAAAAAACTACGTATGCTCAAATGTATGGATTAAATGCTTTTTTTTTTTTGACGAAGAAAAGAATAAGACCAACCCCATTACTATAGAACTAACCGTTCTCAAGATATTTGAGTTTTTTTTTTCACATTTTTGTTAGGCCCTCTGTAAAAATATCCAGTTACCAAATAAAAACAAAAATTGAATTAAAAATGCAAATTCTGTGTTATTTGGAGCAATTAAATTCGATTTAATGAATTATTATGGAAACAATGAGAAAATGAATTTGAGGTTGCAGGGAAAGTCATGTTCTGCCCACATCAGATTTTTTAATTTATAAATTGCTTGTTTTCATATAGTACAAAAACTTTTTTTTCAGTTTAGCTGGATTTGTTGTTATGCTCATGATTATTCATATTTTTACATATTTAATTTAAAAATGTATAAAAGTTTTAAAAATTATATTAAGAATTTAGTATTTAGGGTAATTTCCTATTGTTGTGGAATCCACTGTAATACATTATACAAATGAAATCAACTCATGAGTAGTTATAGAGTTAATGTTATGCGTTAACTTGTTATAAACTTCAGAAATTAGCTTCTATTAATTAACAGCTTCACTACTAGTTAATGCTTATATTAAACTCAACTATAATTGTTATATATTAATATCGATATATAGTTGCTACATGGATTTTCACAATCAACTATTAGCTTACAGATGTAGCTATACAATAACTTATTGGTTAACAATTTATATAGTAATATGGATTGAAATAATAATAACTAGAGTTTCTAATGATAAATAGACTTTGTAGTACATAAACTTTAATTCAATAACGCTCAATGATAACGGTCCTCAATAATAAAAAGTACTATATTTAGTTATAATTAATTTAGTTATAATTAAAGTTTTAATTGCGCAATTTAGTTAAACACTAGATTTTAATATTTTAGTGTGCAACCCCCTCCATTTTCTCCGTAAAAAATATTCTAGTTAGCCCCTCCTTCAGGACAGCTAAGCCCCCCTCGAATTAACTCCAGCCTCTCTCGGATTTCGTCTCTGGCAACCACCCTGTAAAATATTCAAAGAAAGATGATCCTCTCAGTAGCTGAATAAATACAGCGTCGTCTGATCAACTGCAGATTTTTGTTTCGAATCTTCTCTGAGACAAGATATCTCTGCTCTGTCATTTTTTTAAAGAAATCTCAAAAAGTAATAAATCTAACCACACTGTAAAACATTCTGCAATCTTGTGTTTTCCAGCGACTTTGTTGATAATTTTGGAAAACTATCAAAGAAACCACAATTACAGGCGTTCGTGAAAATTCCAGCTTCATTTCTGAAATGTTTAGCTAATTATCGTCTACCGAAGCGTTATATATATATATATATATATATATATATATATATATATATATATATATATATACATATATATATATATATATATATATATATATATATATATATATATATATATATATATATATATATATATATATATATATATATATATATATATATATATATATATATATATATATATATACACGTGGTGAGGAAGAAGGTTTCATGCCGCATGGTAATACAATTTTCTTAATGTATCCTTTTTTCATTTTTTCATTTTTTGATGTCTGTAGTCTGAGTTTAAGCATTTATAGTAATGTACTATTGCTTAATCTGAAACAGGCATTTGTTTGGGTTAATTAGAATTAAATACTCAGACCTGAAGAGGAATTTTATTCTGATTAATCATCGAATTTGGGAAGGTTCTGTTCTTTTCTCTTATCGGCATTATGGCCGTGAATTTGCTTCTATGGTGATGTTAATATTACTTGAATTGTATTTTTTTATTTTTACATAATTCTTATTATTACATTTCAAATATATATATATATATATATATATATATATATATATATATATATATATATATATATATATATATATATATATATATATATATATATATATATATATATATATATATATATAACCATATGGAACAAAGAATCAAAACAGGAAAAGCACAAAATGACAAGGAGGGTTGTGATCCCTATTCCCTGGTTACAGTATGCTTTTAATCCGCGGAAACACTCCAGGCGGTCAGTACTTTCTTGGTGCAACAGTTAAACTGCCACATATAAGTGAATAACAAAACCAACTTTCAACTTATGTGGAAATAAAACGAACTAAACACATTTTTAGAATCCTCCATACACCGTACTCGATCACCTTAAATTACAAATACTCAAACACAACAAATACCATACAAAACATCCTCAAAAGCACAACATTACCGTACAATCCATTACCGTATGTCTTCTCACGTTCTAAATTCACCACTATCCAGATGTTTTTATTTCCGAATCCTAGTCTTTTAAATTCTTTATATGGTGCCTTATTTCTTGACCTTATTATACACCAATTACGTACTTTCTTAAGTCGTCCCACTGAGCACAACTACATTCCTGTTGGTTTCCACAGAAAATCCCATTAATTCAAAACCATTATATAGTGTCTCGTTTCTTGAAATGATGTAATACCAGTTCCGCATAAAAAATGTCCTTCCAGTTTTTATAAAAACCTGATATGTAATGTGACAAAAAAGGAACAGGATATCCCTGCTTTTTAGCCTCTTTAATAAATATTTTGTCCATTTCTATTCTATTCATATGATCAGAATTAAGGCGTTTATTTATTGTTAAATGGTTTATGATGATGTTACGAAATACGTTTTTATGTAGATTAGAATTCCATTTTATGACGTAGTTAATTTCAATTTTGAAATCTTTCCGCTTGTCATAAACTTTAAAGACAAGTTTATTTCTTTCATTGTAATTAATACAAATATTCAGATAGTTAGTGCCACCATCTATTCCTTGTGATGATTCAATTAACTTTAGACATTTCGGATAAAAGCTAAAATCGATATTACTTGCCGTATCCAAATATCCAGTACATGTGTCATCCACATATCGCACATAGAAGACGTCGTTAAGCAAATATGTACCCATTTCATATCTATTCAAATATACAGGGTGATCCAAAAGTCCCTGACACATTTTAAAATTGAATATAAACTCAAGTACTTGCTGAACGATAGTGAGTTTTGGAGTAAAATGATTTTCAATTTGAAAAGTTTTGGTTAAGCAAATAAAAAATTTAGTTCCAAACTTTACCCATAGATGGTGCTACTTGTTTAAATGTTTGTATATCTGCGTTGGAAATGAAGTACCGTTTGGATGTGGTTCGAACTACAAAGGGCCCACATATTGAAATATCGTTGCGGATAAAAAAAGAATGCTCTGTAACTACTCGGTTTCAGTTTTTATGCTTTTTAGGTATTTTTAAGGTACAGCGCTATCTATGGGCAAAGTTTGGAAATACAATTTTTTTATTTGCTTAATTAAACTTTTCAGCGTGGAAAGCATTTTAGTCCAAAACTCACTATCGTACGGCAATTACTTGAGTTTATATTCAATTTTAAAATGTGTCAAAGACTTTTGGATCACCCTGTATATCTGCAAATATAGGTGAGCATCCTCCTCCCATGAGGATGCCGAATATCTGTTTGTAATAAGTTATGCCATTAAAAGGAACAGTTTCGAATAGTGCCAACTGCACCAAAAACTTAAAACCTGTCATAGTAATGCTAGATGCAAAACATATTTTTCATAATTTTCCATTAAAATATTATATAAATCCTTTAAATCAACATTGTTAAACAAATCTGTAAAATCATAACTTTTTAAATGTAATCTATCAGGAATGTGTTTTAAAATATCAATTACATCACAATTATTAGAAACGATAAAAGATCCCTCTGATTTCATTTTTAACACTTTACAACAAAGTTGAAAAGTGTTTATGACTTTGTTCATTCTGTCTGTCTGTCTATCTGTCCGTTAGCACGATAACTGCCGTAAAAATGAGTTTATCAAAATGAAATTTTAGTATGTTGTTCAGACGGTCTGTAGGACCTATGGGAATATAAATAAATAATATCACCCAATTAGTTTTTTATTGAACCCGGGTTGAAAAAATGAAATACATTGAACCCTATGGGACCTAATTTTTCAAACATTTTTTAAGTAAATTTAAAATTCAAGAATTGCTTCGAAATTTTTAGGAAATATTCACATTATCTCATAGAATATATAAAAAAAAATTCAGTAAAATATGTTAAGTAGTTTTTTAATTAAAAAAATTATTTAATATAGGGAAAAAAACAAATTCAATTAAATTCTGACTTTGGGATATCTTCCAGAAAGAAAAGAGAGAGATATTATATAATAAATATCTCTCCATTTGTTTAAACGTTTTGCATATGGGAGTGGCTTCATATTTTAAAATAAATTTGGTAGATAACAATTTTTCTTTTTTTTTAAATTTTATATAACTCTTCATGATAAATTTAATTGATGGCATTTTAAATGCACTTTCCTACGTCCTAGAGAGTTAAAATTTGGTACACAGCTTTAATTTGTTGAACATTTTATTCGACAAAAATTTGATGGATCTTTAAATATAGATCATACATTTTTTTCGAAATGGCCTGAAAATAATCCCCGTTCACTTCTATAAATCATTGTTGTAATATTGTTAAAAATTCTGATGTGGACAGCACATGTCTTTCCCTGCAGACTCATATTCGTTCTCTTTATTTATTCAATGATAATTTGAGTTTATCTGCACAACATAAGTATTTTAAATGACATTGAATTTACACGTTAAACTTAAATTTGGTTCTCATTTGATAGCTGGACTTATTGTCAAAGGTGGCGTAGCGAAAACGCGAAAAAACTAGAATATCTCAAGAACGGCTAGTCCTAGAGTAATGGGGTTAGTCTTATTCTTTTTGTTGTCAAAAATCACATATAAAATAGGAATTTAATTGATATAATTGAGCACACGTAGTCTTTTATTTTTATATATAACGATTTTTGCTGGCCATTTCGCAAAAATAGCCCGTTCCTTTTTCCCGAATCGTAGTAGAATAACCTACAAATGATTTATATACAAAATTTTGTTAAATTTGGTATATAAATCACTTGTAGGTTATTGAAATATTATACACCAAATTTTGTTAAATTTGGTTCATTAGTTTTTAGCTAGAGTGGATAAAGGCAATTTCTGCGGCCATTTCGCAAAGAAGGCAGATTATTTTATTACGAATCGTACTATAATCTAATGAACATCAGGATTTCCCACAAAAAACATACCTACCAAATTGTATGAAATTCGGTCCATTAGTTTTTCAATTAGAGTGGTTTAATATCCACACAGACACACAGAAACATACACAGATACACCCTTACACACACAGACGTCTTCCTAAAACTAGTTTTTTCGTGTTCTAGAAGTCCCAAAACGTGTAGATCCTTTGAAAATTCGAGTTCCGATCTTCGGCACGATCCCAATACTTTGAGTACATACACATATATATTATCTGTGTATCTAAATTCCGTGCCTATGCAATTACAATAGTTGTGATTTTAAATGATCCCTAAACTTTTATTATTTCTTCAAGGAAGCCTAATTTTAACATATGCAGAATGCAAATATCTCAAGCGATTGTAAGATGAATTACATAAGAATTGCTGAATTTTTTTCACACAAAATTATTTAGCTCTGGAGTCTGGAATACAAGTTATATGAATGAAATATTCATTGATTTTGCATAAAGAATCAGATGATTTATATTTCGATACAGTTTTAAATATTTAAGTATAATAAATTACTGTAGTACTGTGATAATGTAAAATATATTACCACTGAATGAATCACATTTTAGAAATTTTTAAATGAAATTACATTTCAGTTGGAAAGTGTTTCATAATCAATGCTTATGCATGATTGATCTTTCTTGTTATTACAATAGGTTTCAGTATCTTCAAAAGTTTTTCATTAGCTATAGTGAGATAAGTTTTACATCCCACAGTAACGGTTCTAAATTTGACAGGATTTTTATGCAACTTTGGTATCATTACCAAATATGGAAATGCGATTTCTGTTAATTTAATACCTATTTTTTAACACTTTACAACAAAGTTGAAAAGTGTTTATGACTTTGTTTATTCTGTCTGTCCGTTAGCACGATAACTGCCGTAAAAATGACTTTATCAAAATGAAATTTTAGTATGTTGTTCAGACGGTCAGTGGGACCTATGGGAATATAAATATATAATATCACCCAATTAGTCTTGAATTAGTTCCGGGTTGAAAAAATGAAATACATTGAACCCTATGGGACCTAATTTTTCAAATATTTTTTAAGCAGATTTAAAATTCACAAATTGCTTCGAAGATTTCAGAAAATATTCAAATTATCCCATAAAATATAAAAAGAAAAATTTCAGCAAAATATATTCAGTAGTTTTTTAAATAAAAATTTAAATAATAATTACACCTGTTATATGAAGTGATAACGTGACCATTATATGAAAAGATCGCGTGACTCACTTCAAATTAAAATATGGCATCCTTCTTGTGTCAAAATCGTGATTTTTAAAGTTTTTTTTAATTCATATTCAGTGTTGTATCAGTCCTAAAACCGCTTTATTTTTGCTTAAATTCTGTGCATCTACATACTGAAACAACGCAATTACAATATATTTGAGTTTCAATGATCATCCTAATTTGATTATTTCTACAACGAAGCCTACTTTTCACTTATGGAAAATGTAAACAGCAAAATATGTAGAATGAGTTGTACAAGAATTGCTGCATTTCTTTAACGCAAAATTATTTAGCTCATGGAGCCTGCAACATAGCTGATATAAATGAAATCGATGAAGTTTTCAAATATAATGAATTATCGTAGTATTATGATAGTTTTAAAAATATTACCGAGGAATGTATTGCATTTTAGAGATGTTTTAACCAGGCAATTTAAATTTCAATGCCTTTATTTGAATGACGTTCATTTTTTTCATTTTTTTTGCATGAAGTTTCAAGTTTTCAAATATAATAAATTAATGTAGTATTGTGATAATTTTCAAAATATTACCTAGGAATGTATCGCATTTTAAAGCTGTTTAAATGAAATTGCAATGAAGTTGGAAAGTGTTTCATAATCAATTCTTTGAAGTTGGAAAGTGTTTCATAATCAATTCTTTATGCAAGATTGATCGTTCTTGTTTGTGTAGTGCTTTAATTTTATTTTCAATCATTATTTTAAGTTGTTTCATTATTGTATATTTTCTCATTTTTAACACTTTACAAAAAAGTTGAAGAGTGTTTATGACTTTTTAACACTTTACAACAAAGTTGAAGAGTGTTTATGACTTTGTTCATTCTGTCTGTCTGTCCGTTAGCACGATAACTGCCGTAAAAATGACTTAATCAAAATGAAATTTCAGTATGTTGTTCAGACGGTCTGTAGGACCTGTGAGAATATAAATGAATAATATCACCCAATTAGTTTTGGATTGAACCCGGGTTGAAAAAATGAAATACATTGAGCCCTATGGGACCTAATTTTTCAAACATTTCTTAAGCGGATTTAAAATTCACAAATTGTTTCGAAATTTTTAGGTAATATTCAAATTGTTCCATAAAATATATAAAAAAAAATTTAGCGAAATATATTCAGCAGTTTTTTAAATAAAAATTAAAATAATAATTACACCTCTTGTATGAAACGATCACGTGACCATGAAATGGAAAAGATCACATGACCCACTTCAAAATGATATATAGCATCCATCTTCTTTCAAAATCGAGATTTTTTAAGTTCTTTTTAATTCATATTGAGTGTTGTATTCGTTCTAAAACCGCTTTATTTTTGCTTAAATTCTGTTCATCTACATTCTGAAACAACGCAAATACAATACATTTGAGTTTAAATGGTTATCCAAATTTGATTATTTCTACAACGAAGCCTATTTTTCACTTATGTAAAATGTAAACAGCAAAATATGTAGAATGAGTTGTATTAGAATTGCTGTATTTCTTTAACACAAAATAATTTAGCCCATGGAGTCTGCATGGCTGATATGAATAAAATATTAATTGATTTTATAAAGAGAAGGACGATTTTTTTCGATAAAGTTTTAAGCATAGAGTTTAATTACTTGTAGCTCCGTGGTCTTAATTTTTAAATAAAATAAATTATTATAGTATTGTGATGAATGAAATGAATGGGAGAGATATGAATGAAATGCTGTTCTTATAGAGAGATCCAGGCGTGTTATTTTTTCTATGACGTCATTTGAATGAATTTCAGTTGTTTGCGATGAAGTTTTCAAATATAATAAATTATCGTAGTATTATGATAGTTTTAAAAATATTACCGTGGAATGTATCGCATTTTAGAGGTATTTAAACCAGGAAATTTATATTTCAATGCCGTCATTTGAATGAAGTTCATTTTTTTTCAATTAAGGTTTAAGTTTTCAAATTTAATAAATTAATGTAGTATTGTGATAAGTTTTAAAATATTACCGAGGAATGTATTGCATTTTAGACTTTTGTAAATAAAATTTCATTGAAGTTGGAAAGTGTTTCATAATCAATGCTTTAAGCATGATTGATCTTTCTTGTTATAGTTATTATTTAAAATATTAACATATAGTGACTTGCATGTAAAAGCATAATTAGACTGTATCTTATCCATATATGTAATTATATATTTGTTTCTAAGCTCGTCAATTGATTGTTTTTTGATTTCAATTTTAGGTCTTATTCCATAGGTTTTATTGTAAAAGTGGTAGAAACCTTTAATTATAGAGTTTCGCCATTTATCAAATACTCCAAGAGGCATGCTGTATTTTACGGCAATGTTATAATTAAAAGAATTCAATTCTCTATTGAAAGACTTGTATATATCCTTAAATTCTCCTATATTCTGAACTTAGTACCCAATTCAAAATATTCCTTCAATTCATGTGATTCCAATATATTTAGATCACCACTCACGACATGTCCCAAGTCGGGGTCATAAAAACTATTTTCACAGCATTTACATTTTTGATCAACATATTTCTCCATGTTTTTACTAATATAGTTGCAATTATAAATTTTTCTGCCATTTGGGGTAATGTATTTATATGTTATACATACTTTTATATATTTAATGGGTAATACATATTTACATTTTTCTAAAATTTCACCAAATGGTACTTTATCAAATTTTTTATTACGAAAAGTCAAGATTCAAGTAGTCATAGAAAACTGAAATGTTAGTACTACGAATTCTACTTTCACATACTGTATCCGTTATATACGATGCTTTTCTCCATATATTCCAGATATGTTTAATGAATTTTTTCCTTATGCCATATACAAAGTTTTTAATCCATGTATTTTGTATATCTTTAGATTTTTCAATATCGGTAACGAATTTTTCGAGCATAACGATAGTATTTTCATATGTTATTCTTCGTTTTCTGTCTCCTCTATATTCTCTTTTCTTTATTCCATTATATATACATTTTGCCACTACTTTATTATTGACCTTTTCGTAATAGTCCTCATTGTATGCTACATTAAATTCAATTGTTTCAACTGTCTCTAGACGGTAGTCTATCTATTAAGCTCACAGACGATCATCTTTCTTTGTATACTTTTAGTGACCAATGTAACAGTTTTCTGCCTTTACTGATTTAATTTCTTCTCAAGACCAAAGAAACTCGATTTGATTCCTAATTCGAAAGATATCATTAATGTATATTTTGTGCTACTTTATCAAGAAAATATTTTTAAGCGTAAAGTTTTTTACCTAATGTTTTTAAGCGATTTAAAGTATTTTAGCTTTCGAATCCGAAAGATATCATTAATATTAATTTAGGGCTTCTTTATCAATAATGTATATTTCACGAATATGCAAATATCTTGCAGCAGTCACAGCTGAGTTTCTGAATTTAGCCGTTGACGGTGACATCCTTTTGGTGAATACATTTCCTTCGTTGACACTGCATAATTTAGTCATCATTAGTTGATTGGTATTTTCCACCGATTACGTGATAAGAATTTCTTGCAGGAATGCGAAAGAACAGAGCATCTCGAAGTTTATTATATCCTTCTCCCGAGCCCAGCAGCGACACGTGTGGAAGATAAAATGTGTAGCCTTAAGTTTTTGTAGGCAGGTCAAGTTCAGTCTAGATTCTAGAGCTAAATGTTCTCTTTGCTGGTTATTTATTCCCCGTTCTTTTTATTCAGTTTAATTGCGAGTTTTGCTTCTGAATCGTGCTCTGCTCATTGTCGTTATTGCTTTTTATGACGGGTATTAAAGACTTGGTAGTTAGGCATTATTACTTTTCATGATGGGTACTAACTACTTGATAGTTAGTACCCATCATAACATTTGTTCAAAAGACAGAATAATAAACATAGTAGTATACACATATTTCAAGGATACATTGGATCTCCTTCACAAAAGCACGACAGACAAACACACCCGAAGTTAAAACGACGATGTGGTATCAGAAAATTGATCACTTTTTATATCGACCTTTTCAAACACCCATTTCTGTTTTCAGTCGTTATTACTTTTTATGATAAGTACTAACTACTTGATAGTTAAAGTCGTTATTATTTTTTATGATGGGTACTTACTACATGATAGTTAAAGTCGTTATTACTTCTTATTATGGGTACTAGCTACATGATAGTTAAAGTCGCTATTACTTTTTATGATGGGTACTAACTACTTGATATAGTTAAAGTCATTATTATTTAATTATGATTGATATTAACTACAAAAAAATCGAATTAAAAATCGAAATTAAAAAGATCGCTTTGATGCACATCCGGGTCTGACCTGAACTATATACGTATCGAATCTGACCTGAGCTATACATGTACTGCATTTTGTGCCTGTTTGATTTTCTACTACGCTGCACACAAACACACATACAGACATTATCTTTTAGTATTTAAGAAGATGGAAATCCTTTATTACTTTCCTTATATACATAGTATAATGTATAAGAAAAGTATTGTAACGGGATCGAAAATTCGAATTCGAGTTTTCGACGGGAGAGCACGTTTCAAGCATCCCTGATCCCGAATTGAACATTTTTGAGCTGATGTGTGTGTGTGTGTGTGTATGTGTGTGTGTGTGTGTCAGTGAGTCTGTGGAAACGATATCTCACGAACGAATGCAGCGATTTGAATGAAATTTGGTAAAAAAAGTACAATCTGTGAATACTGGAAGCCTATTGTTATTAAACACAATCGAATGTTCAGAACCTCCCTAAATTTTCGAGTGAAATTCTGAAAAAATCATTAAAAAATCAAAACCTTTAAAG
>OX578147.1:88911133-89053633 GCA_951213105.1 Amaurobius ferox | reverse complement strand
TCTAGTGTATTCTGTGCATGTATGTCTGTCGGTGTGTCTTGGTTTGTCTGTGTGTCTGCCTGTATGTCTTGGTCTGTTTGTGTTGTTGTTGAGACCCAGACCGTTCGACCTACCAGAAAGGTGTAAGGTAACCGTTTGGACGGCTGGGAAGTGCCACCCAATTTAGACCGGAACCCAGTGGGGGAGACATCCACAGGGACCGTACCCTCCTTCCCCTACCACCAACCTCTCGGAAGGACTTACGCACCCACATGTTTAACGTGATCGTACTCCGCATGAACACGGCGGCAGTTGTGACAGCGTGCAAATCCAGCGCGCAAACCACCGGGCTACCGCGCCCGAAATATGCCAACAGCACGCGGTGTTCTGAGGTGGTCACCCACCCAAGTACTAACCGCGCCCGATGCTGCTTGACTTCAGTGATCTAACGAGAACCGGTGTTTTCAGCATGGTAGGGCAGTTGGCAGTGGTCTGTTTGTGTAGAAGACCCAGACCGTCCGACTCATCCTGAGGACTTGAGTATCTAATTGGACGGCCGGTGGTCTGTTTGTGTGTCTTTTTTTATTACTCAGATGGCCTGTTTGTGTGTCTTTTTTTATTACTCAGATGGTCCAACTCAGCCAAAATGTTCAGAGTAGTTTGTATGTCTGTATGTATTTGTTTTTTTGTCTGTGCAATGTATACATCCAGTCTAGTTCGAAAACTATTAGTCAAAATTTGGTAGGTAAATCACTTGTGGCTTGTCTTGGCGCTGAATTGATTTCGGTAAAATTCGAAAAAGCAAAACTTATCTTTATTTTGCAAAATAACCTGGAAAAATCGTTAAAGTCTAAAGTGAAAGACTAAATATATTAATTAAATTCTTATTTTATACTTAATGTTTGGCGACTAAAAGAGAAAGAGCAAACCTACCACTCTAGCCCAAATCGTTGTCGAGATATTTCAGTTTCTTGGTATCTCTCTAAAGCAGCCGTTTGAAAGTCCGTGCAATCATCAAACGAAAATAAAAATTGAACTATAACAGCAAGTTCGGCGTCATTTCAAATTAGTTTCCGTTTGATTTTATACAATTAAACTGAATTTGATGCATTATGAAAGAAAGGGGGGAAAAAAAGAAGAAAGTGACTTGACTATGAAGAAAGTCATGTGCTTCTCCCTCAGATACTTTTTACTTTCTCTGCAGTACATGGTAATGTATAGGGAAAGTATTGAAATCGTGCCGAAAATCGCAACTTGTGTTTTCAACTGATTCACACGTTTTGGGACCTCTAGAACACGAAAAAACTATATTAACGTGTATGTGAGTGTATGTCTGTCTGTGCAATGTATGTAACCACTCTAACTTAAAAACTATTTAAACAAGCTTCATAAAATTTTATAAGTAAATAAAGTTTCCCTGGTACTGGTTATATTTTATTACGATTCGAAACAAAAAGAACCTGCCTTTTTTTGGCGAAATGACCCGAAAAAATCGCATGTATCCACACTAGCCAAAAAACTGATTTACACGATTACAATTTTACAAAATTCAGTAGATAAGTCACTTGTGCTGATTAAATTTGGGTACGATTCGGAAAAAAAACGTGACTTTTTTACGAAGATTACCCTGGTACTGATTAGATTTGGTTACGATTCGGAAAGACGTGACTTTTTACGAAGATTACCCTGGTACTGATTAGATTTGGGTACGATTCGGAAAGACGTGACTTTTTACGAAGATTACCCTGGTACTGATTAGATTTGGGTACGATTCGGAAAGACGTGACTTTTTACGAAGATTACCCTGGTACTGATTAGATTTGTGTACGATTCGGAAAGACGTGACTTTTTACGAAGATTACCCTGGTACTGATTAGATTTGGGTACGATTCGGAAAGACGTGACTTTTTACGAAGATTACCCTGGTACTGATTAGATTTGGGTACGATTCGGAAAGACGTGACTTTTTACGAAGATTACCCTGGTACTGATTAGATTTGGGTGCGATTCGGAAAAAAAACGTGACTTTTTACGAAGATTACCCTGGTACTGATTAGATTTGGGTGCGATTCGGAAAAAAAAGAACGTGACTTTTTACGAAGATTACCCTGGTACTGATTAGATTTGGGTGCTATTCGGAAAAAAAAGAACGTGACTTTTTACGAAGATAACCCTGGGACTAATTAGATTTGGGTGCGATTCGGAAAAAAAAGAACGTGACTTTTTACGAAGATTACCCTGGTACTGATTAGATTTGGGTACAATTCGGAAAGACGTGACTTTTTACGAAGATTACCCAGGTACTGATTAGATTTGGGTACGATTCGGAAAAAAAAGAACGTGACTTTTTACGAAGATTGCCCTGGTACTGATTAGATTTGGGTACGATTCGGAAAGACGTGACTTTTTACGAAGATTACCCTGGTACTGATTAGATTTGGGTACGATTCGGAAAGACGTGACTTTTTACGAAGATTACCCTGGTACTGATTAGATTTGGGTACGATTCGGAAAGACGTGACTTTTTACGAAGATTACCCTAGTACTGATTAGATTTGGGTGCGATTCGGAAAAAAAAGAACGTGACTTTTTACGAAGATTACCCTGGTACTGATTAGATTTGGGTACGATTCGGAAAGACGTGACTTTTTACGAAGATTACCCAGGTACTGATTAGATTTGGGAACGATTCGGAAAAAAAAGAACGTGACTTTTTACGGATTACCTTGGTACTGATTAGATTTGGGTACGATTCGGAAAGACGTGACTTTTGACGAAGATTACCCTGGTACTGATTAGATTTGGGTACAATTCGGAAAGACGTGACTTTTGACGAAGATTACCCTGGTACTGATTAGATTTGGGTACGATTCGGAAAGACGTGGCTTTTTACGAAGATTACCCTGGTACTGATTAGATTTGGGTGCGATTCGGAAAAAAAGAACGTGACTTTTTACGAAGATTACCCTGGTACTGATTAGATTTGGGTACGATTCGGAAAGACGTGACTTTTTACGAAGATTACCCAGGTACTGATTAGATTTGGGTACGATTCGGAAAAAAAAGAACGTGACTTTTTACGAAGATTACCCTGGTACTGATTAGATTTGGGTGCGATTCGGAAAAAAAAGAACGTGACTTTTTACGAAGATTACCCTGGTACTGATTAGATTTGGGTGCGATTCGGAAAAAAAAGAACGTGACTTTTTACGAAGATTACCCTGGTAATGATTAGATTTGGGTACGATTCAGAAAGACGTGACTTTTTACGAAGATTACCCAGGTACTGATTAGATTTGGGTACGATTCGGAAAAAAAAGAACGTGACTTTTTACGAAGATTGCCCTGGTACTGATTAGATTTGGGTACGATTCGGAAAGACGTGACTTTTTACGAAGATTACCCTGGTACTGATTAGATTTGGGTACGATTCGGAAAGACGTGACTTTTTACGAAAATTACCCTGGTACTGATTAGATTTGGGTACGATTCGGAAAGACGTGACTTTTTACGAAGATTACCCTGGTACTGATTAGATTTGGGTGCGATTCGGAAAAAAAAGAACGTGACTTTTTACGAAGATTACCCTGGTACTGATTAGATTTGGGTACGATTCGGAAAGACGTGACTTTTTACGAAGATTACCCTGGTACTGATTAGATTTGGGTACGATTCGGAAAGACGTGTCTTTTTACGAAGATTACCCTGGTACTGATTAGATTTGGGTGCGATTCGGAAAAAAAAGAACGTGACTTTTTACGAAGATTACCCTGGTACTGATTAGATTTGGGTACGATTCGGAAAGACGTGACTTTTTACGAAGATTACCCAGGTACTGATTAGATTTGGGTACAATTCGGAAAAAAAAGAACGTGACTTTTTACGAAGATTACCCTGGTACTGATTAGATTTGGGTACGATTCCGAAAGACGTGACTTTTTACGAAGATTACCCTGGTACTGATTAGATTTGGGTACGATTCGGAAAGACGTAACTTTTTACGAAGATTACCCTGGTACTGATTAGATTTGGGTACGATTCGGAAAGACGTGGCTTTTTACGAAGATTACCCTGGTACTGATTAGATTTGGGTGCGATTCGGAAAAAAAAGAACGTGACTTTTTACGAAGATTACCCTGGTACTGATTAGATTTGGGTACGATTCGGAAAGACGTGACTTTTGACGAAGATTACCCAGGTACTGATTAGATTTGGGTACGATTCGGAAAAAAAAGAACGTGACTTTTTACGAAGATTACCCTGGTACTGATTAGATTTGGGTACGATTCGGAAAGACGTGACTTTTTACGAAGATTACCCTGGTACTTATTAGATTTTTGTACGATTCGGAAAGACGTGACTTTTTACGAAGATTACCCTGGTACTGATTAGATTTGGGTACGATTCGGAAAGACGTGACTTTTTACGAAGATTACCCTGGTACTGATTAGATTTGGGTACGATTCGGAAAGACGTGACTTTTTACGAAGATTACCCTGGTACTGATTAGATTTGGGTACGATTCGGAAAAAAAAGAACGTGGCTTTTTACGAAGATTTCCCTGGTACTGATTAGATTTGGGTACGATTCGGAAAGACGTGACTTTTGACGAAGATTACCCAGGTACTGATTAGATTTGGGTACGATTCGGAAAAAAAAGAACGTGACTTTTTACGAAGATTACCCTGGTACTGATTAGATTTGGGTGCGATTCGGAAAAAAAAGAACGTGACTTTTTACGAAGATTACCCTGGTACTGATTAGATTTGGGTGCGATTCGGAAAAAAAAGAACGTGACTTTTTACGAAGATTACCCTGGTATTGATTAGATTTGGGTACGATTCAGAAAGACGTGACTTTTTACGAAGATTACCCAGGTACTGATTAGATTTGGGTACGATTCGGAAAAAAAAGAACGTGACTTTTTACGAAGATTGCCCTGGTACTGATTAGATTTGGGTACGATTCGGAAAGACGTGACTTTTTACGAAGATTACCCTGGTACTGATTAGATTTGGGTACGATTCGGAAAGACGTGACTTTTTACGAAAATTACCCTGGTACTGATTAGATTTGGGTACGATTCGGAAAGACGTGACTTTTTACGAAGATTACCCTGGTACTGATTAGATTTGGGTGCGATTCGGAAAAAAAAGAACGTGACTTTTTACGAAGATTACCCTGGTACTGATTAGATTTGGGTACGATTCGGAAAGACGTGACTTTTTACGAAGATTACCCTGGTACTGATTAGATTTGGGTACGATTCGGAAAGACGTGTCTTTTTACGAAGATTACCCTGGTACTGATTAGATTTGGGTGCGATTCGGAAAAAAAAGAACGTGACTTTTTACGAAGATTACCCTGGTACTGATTAGATTTGGGTACGATTCGGAAAGACGTGACTTTTTACGAAGATTACCCAGGTACTGATTAGATTTGGGTACAATTCGGAAAAAAAAGAACGTGACTTTTTACGAAGATTACCCTGGTACTGATTAGATTTGGGTACGATTCGGAAAGACGTGACTTTTTACGAAGATTACCCTGGTACTGATTAGATTTGGGTACGATTCGGAAAGACGTAACTTTTTACGAAGATTACCCTGGTACTGATTAGATTTGGGTACGATTCGGAAAGACGTGGCTTTTTACGAAGATTACCCTGGTACTGATTAGATTTGGGTGCGATTCGGGAAAAAAAGAACGTGACTTTTTACGAAGATTACCCTGGTACTGATTAGATTTGGGTACGATTCGGAAAGACGTGACTTTTGACGAAGATTACCCAGGTACTGATTAGATTTGGGTACGATTCGGAAAAAAAAGAACGTGACTTTTTACGAAGATTACCCTGGTACTGATTAGATTTGGGTACGATTCGGAAAGACGTGACTTTTTACGAAGATTACCCTGGTACTTATTAGATTTGGGTACGATTCGGAAAGACGTGACTTTTTACGAAGATTACCCTGGTACTGATTAGATTTGGGTACGATTCGGAAAGACGTGACTTTTTACGAAGATTACCCTGGTACTGATTAGATTTGGGTACGATTCGGAAAGACGTGACTTTTTACGAAGATTACCCTGGTACTGATTAGATTTGGGTACGATTCGGAAAAAAAAGAACGTGGCTTTTTACGAAGATTTCCCTGGTACTGATTAGATTTGGGTACGATTCGGAAAAAAAAAACGTGACTTTTTACGAAGATTACCCTGGTACTGATTAGATTTGGGTACGATTCGGAAAGACGTGACTTTTTACGAAGATTACCCTGGTACTGATTAGATTTGGGTACGATTCGGAAGGACGTGACTTTTTACGAAGACTACCCTGGTACTGATTAGATTTGGGTACGATTCGGAAAAAAAGAACGTGACTTTTTACGAAGATTACCCTGGTACTGATTAAATTTGGGTACGATTCGGAAAAAAAGAACGTGACTTTTTACGAAGATTACCCTGGTACTGATTAGATTTGGGTACGATTCGGAAAAAAAGAACGTGACTTTTTACGAAGATTACCCTGGTACTGATTAAATTTGGGTACGATTCGGAAAAAAAAGAACGTAACTTTTTACGAAATAGCCGGCCAAAATCGTCAAAATACAAAATAAAAGTCCAATTATGCCCAAATATGTTAAATAAATGCTTGTTTTATATGTAATTTTTGACGATAAAAAGAATGAAACCAACTTCATAACTTTTGAATCAGCCATTCCCGAGATATTGTAGTTATTTCGCATTTTTGCTAAGACGTATTGTTAAATACGTCTTAGCAAAAATGCGTAATGACGTATCTAAGACGTATTGTTAAATACGTCTAGGAAACTACCAAATGAAAACGAAAATTGAATTAAATGTGCAAATAAAACGTAATTTTAAATAATAGTGCGTATTACTTTGTGTAATTAAACTCAATTTAAGTCATTGTTAAAGACATAAAGAGAAAATGAATTTGATCTGTAGGGAAAGTCATGCGCTGCCCACATCAGATTTTTTTTTAACTGAAGCAAAGAGCTCTTATAAAGAACTCGGCGAAAAATAGAACATCCGATCTCCTCCTGGTCAATTGGCTCTGTTGAAATGCTAAGCCACTTAAAACGACTATCTTTTCTTCCGTATACAAATTGGAGTCTGCAAAGTGAAGCCGCTGAGTAACCCAATTACAAGCAGCGTTCGAGAAATGCCGTGATCTATCTCCTTGTGTTCCGTTCAAAGACTTCGAAGAAGAAGGAAACGAGAAAGTAGTAAACAGGAGGACTCGGTCAGGGTAAAGTTACTGGATCAAGATCACGGCCCAGCTGCTTTAAACGATAAGATAATGTATCCCGACTTGGCTATTATTTACTTCCTGTAAATTGTCTATTGGTTCAGGAAGGTGTTCTAATGTTCTAACGTTCTGAAAACGTGTAAATACATCGAGAACTTGAAATGATATTTACTTTCGACCCTAATATAAAACACAATATATATATATATATATATATACATATATATATATATATATATATATATATATATATATATATATATATATATATATATATATATATATATATATATATATATATATGTATATGCTACCGTTTATATTCGGATACAGGACCAAGTGAAATGTAGATAATGACTTTATGTCAGAACCTTCAATACACAAGCATTTGCCGTGTTTGCTCCATTTCATCGAGGAATTGAATTGATAGTGTAAGTGCTGTAATGTGTACTTAATTTGTCCTTTTTATACCCTTGTTTAAAGTATTGATATTGATGTACAGTATCTGCTTCAATGATTTTTGGGTATACTTTTCAACACTTTATATTAGATATATAGTAGATATACGACTCGTAAAGCTATTGGATGTTTTTAATTTAAATTAAATAGATATAGAGTTTTTACGATAAAATTTATCTTCCTATTTTGTGATTTTTTGTAACTTATTTTCACTTTGCTATTTTGATACTTTTGTATTCCTTTTTATAGTAATGTATCGGCTGCCGGGAGTGTTGTCGCGACATAAAGCTCGCTTAACCGGGGAGTCGGGGTCACAAGTCCCTCCGGCCAATTTTTGGTATATTACTTCCATATGCTTTTTCTTCCTTTATGGTGTGTTATTTGAATCCACTTTATAGTGCTGCTTTGCGCCTTAAAAGAGTGATTTCGGGTATTAATTTTGTACGTTTATATATATATATATATACGATATATATATATATATATATATATATATATATATATATATATATATATATATATATATAGGAGTGTAATGGAAAAGGGGACGAAATATCGATTTTAAGAACATAGGAATGTGAATGAAATTTTTAAAAATGACATTGAGGATTTTACTTACAAATTAGCTGTAAAGTGCAGCATTCCAATAGATACTTTTGCAGAGTGGAAATATAATGTACCAAATATGTTCAATGCAAGTTATGACAGAAACACGGCTTTCACACATCGTGAGTATTTGAACAATGAAGAATTGAAGGAACTGCACACTAATTACATAATAACTTACGATACACAAAAACAGAAAAAAATATACCGTTTATCATTATAAACATTGATCATTATTTATTATTTGTCATTATAAACATTCAACTCGAAAACCGCATGAATATTTTTAAATATAGTATTTAATTCTTTAATTTTACTTTCCAAGTAAAAAGTATGTACTTTTTTCTTTTTCAAGTTAAATTTGTTGAGAACAGCGTTGATTCTAAGCAAGTTTAGCAAGGGATATTTAAGTTATATCAAAGGAACTTGGTTAGAGTATATTACAGCCAAACAGAGGACCAAAGGCATATTTAAGGAGTAATAAGACGTCATATTGGGGCATTAGTGCTTGTAAAAGCATTTACGCTCACTAATGCACACATGTATTTTTTAAAGACATATATGCACATGCACCTGTGCATCAGCACTAATGCCTCAATTTATTTTTTAAAGGCATAGATGCACGTGCACCTGTGCTGCATCACTAATGCCCAATTTATTTTTTAAATGCATAGATGCCCGTGCACCTGTTGTTGTTGTTGAGATACAGACCGCCCGATCTACCAGAAAGGTGTAAGGTAACTGTTTGGACGGCCGGGAAGTGCCACCCAATTTAGACCGGAACCCAGTGGGGGAGGCTTCCACAGGGAACGTACCATCCTTCCCCTACCACCAACCTCTCGGAAGGACTTACGGACCCACATGTTTAATGTGATCGTACTCTGCGTGAACACGGCGGCAGTTTTGGCAGTGGCGGGAATCGAACCCGAGCCAACCGAGCGCAATTCCCGCGCGATAACCACTGGGCTACCGCGCCAGCTCGTGCACCTGTGCACCAGCCCTTGCATCACTAACGCCCCAATTTATTTCTCCACAGGGGGAGGCTTCCACAGGGACCGTACCCTCCGTCTCCTACCGCCAACCTCTTGGAAGGACATACGGATCCAAATGTTTAACGTAATCGAACACGGGTCGGCAGTTTTGGCAACAGAAGGAATCGAACCCGGGCCTACCGAGTGCAATTCCCGCGTGCTAACCACTGGGATACCGCGCCCCTATGATACATGTGCAAATATTCCTCCTTCTAAGCATGGAGGGTCTGGAAAGACAAAAATATGTCAAACACGTTAGATACTTATATACATACTAGCAGCGTTACTCGGGATTTACAATGTAAAACTGTGATAAAAATTACACCGGAACATATAGGGCCGTGAATCTTATACATTGTTTTTTCACTGTGAAAGAAAGAAATTCATTGCATTATGTAAGAAAAAAAAATGGATTTGATTGGCCACTCTTTGGTCAATCAGATCCATTGGATCATACATACATACTTTCCTTCTTTATATATATATATATATATATATATATATATATATATATATTCATTTACCATTCAAATTGATAAAATTTGTTGAGTAAGCCTGTAAAAAATAAACCATGGTCATAAAGTTTCCATTTAAATTCATATTTCAAACCTGCTATTTTAAAAAATGACTAATACGTTCAATAAAGTCCCTCAAAACTCTTGATGTAATTGACTTTCACGTTTTAAACCAACGATTTCCAACCTATTTCGTTGGTAATCATGGAGTTAGAGAGTAGAACTCCCAGGGAAAAGTTTCGTTTTCCTTTAATATCTCGACAACCCCTGGTGTTAAAAATCGAAACATGGACTAAATTTTAAGTGGGTTTATTTCAAGACTACCCACTAAATTTCATCAAATTCGGTTCAGGCGTTCTCCTGTGATGTCGAATCATACATACTTACATACATACATACATACTTTTCTTCTTTATATATATAGATAATGATTGTTATAACTACTATGTTTGGGGCATAAATTTGCATTGTGAGTTCTCGGAGTTATCAATGGTGTATTAGTACGAAAACTGGATACCTTTAACATTTGAACACTATGCTAATTTGGAATGTTTTTAACATTGGAATTTATTTCAATACCATATCCAATGGGTGTTAATATGTAACACTCATTAGCTCAGCAAATCTAATGACTCCACATTGGATGAATTATATCTACGGTCATCGCTAATCTTCCCGAGATCGCTCAGTTGCTTTGGATCTGAAAATGCTTTCATAATAAGCGGAATATTCTATTAAACGAGTTTGGCTGTTCTAATCTTGCGTTCTTATTTCCCATTTTAACGACTTTACTTTTTAGAACATCGGGAAGTGACTTTAACTTCCATGTTTATAGCGTTCTTGTCTACCAGGTAAAGCCGACGGCGCATATAATGTTAATTTCGCAGGTTAATGCCAATGGCACAGGTAATGCAAATGATGCAGATAATGCCAATAGCACACGTAATGTCGATTTAATAAACACGAGTTTTAATAAGCTTATGACTGTCCATGAACTCGTATGTCGGTGATATGTCCTATAGCTCCCAAGCATTGTTTCAAGTTAAACAGTCGTAGGACTCTTAAAATGCTAAAAGTAAAAGAAAATAATTTAAGAAATATTTAATGCCAAAATCAAAGACAAAATATTTGAGCTGCGAGTTCGCGTCCTGGATAGACTAATAATAGCAAGACCACGAATTTTTGCGGGCAGGTACCTAGATGGCTGAATTTTTACAAGACTGAGCCCCTTTTTTTAATTCCGATGTAGTTTCTGAGATATTTTAATTTTATGCACTTCTGAAGTGAACTTTTGTTTTCGTATTGGCACGTTTAGCGATTTCTCTGTTTCGTACCGTAAAAACTATAGCATATAAAAATATGAAATTTGGTACATTTATAGAGAAATATTAGGGTAATACGATGAAATAAACCATTTTTCGATTTAAACTTTAGTTTGGCATGAAATAGCTCTTGAAGAGAGCTCATGATCAAATAATTCAGTTTTTGGATTCCCTGGGCTAAGAAAAATCCCTGCTTTTACCCCCTGCGGAAAATCGGAAGGGAAAGAACAGTGATTTTTGAAAGTAGAATTTTTAGAAAAGATAGATATGAAGCGAGCGCAGCGAGTAGAAGGCTAAGCCTCCCGAAGGGAGTTGCGCTAGCGAAGCGAGCAGGGAGCAGAGACCCCTAGTCTTTTAATATACATATAATAAAAAATCACATTTTTCTACTTTATATTTATATTTACTTTTAATTTACATTTTTATTTTCCATGCGTAGTATTGAGAAAATATTGTTTTCATGAAAATTTTAGATTTCGAGATATTGATGTCAATATATGTTCTAAGACCTCCTGAACACGTTTCAATTATTCTTGGAGTGATATCCGTCTGCCTGTCTGTCTGTGGCCTTCTGTGCACAATAGCTGCCATAAACATTAGTGGATTTTCACAAAACTTTTTATTAAGCTTTGTTAAAGAAAAATCGAGAACTAGATAGAATTTTTTATGCGAGCGAAAACTTCTAAATTATTCGAAACAAAATTTGACATCAAGCCATTTAAAATGAAGGGCAGCATGCTATAATTGTAATCATTTGGCCAACGATACAGATATTTTTTAAATTTTCTTGCAATATTTGAAAAAAAAAAAAAACATCAAAAACTCACACACTACTGTTTGTCTATCTGTCTAATATCTGTGGTCGATTTCTTGTGTGCACGGTAGCGGCCACAAATTTTAATAGATTTTCACGAAATAGTATATCTGGTTTTGTTATCAATCTTTTTTTTTAAATTCCAGCGGAAACTTCGAAATTTATTTGAAATTTTATATTTTTTTAACATAGCAGCATAGAACAAAATACAACATATCATGCAAAAAAGGATTTATTTATAGCTCAATGATCGCTTAGTAGTTTCAATCTTTATTGGGAAAAATAGCCGCGATACAATACTTCTTGTTCTTGACGCCATACCCCCCACCACCACCACTACAGTGTTCCTTCTAGACACTGTACCACCATCCTTTGGGGGACAAGTTGTCCTCCAGGGAGTACATTACCAAATATGGTATCAATCGCACCATTCTTCTCAAGTCCATTAAAATGAAGGTTAAAGGCCCAGACCACACGACCAACCCAAGGGTTTAAGGTAGCAAATTAAAATGAAGGTTGTAATTGCTGTAGTTGTATTCAGTTGGACCCACGATATCGATTTTTCAAATATTTTTCTTGTAAAATATTAAAAGAACAAGAAAGATCAATCATGCATAAAGCATTGATTATGAAACCCTTTCCAACTGCAGTGCAATTTTATTTAAATATCTCTAAAATGCGATATATTCAGCTGTAATATTTTCAAAATTATCAAAATACTTCATTAATTTATTATATTTGAAAACTTAAAACTTCATAAAAATTGAACTTTATTCAAATGATGTTATTGAAATATAAATTGCCTGGTTTAAACATCTGTAAAATGCGATTCTTTCAGCTGTAATATTTTTAAAATTATCACAATACTACAATAATTTATTATATTTGAAAACTTAAAACTTCATAAAAAAATGAACTTTATTCAAATGACGTCATTGAAATATAAATCGCCTGACACTCTATTCATACACTTTTATTCCATTCCATTCATTCATCACAATACTACAATAATTTATTTTATGCAAAACCATAGAGGTACAAGTAATTTAACTCTATGCTTAAAACTTCATCGAAAAAATCGTCTTCTTCTCTATGTAAAATCAATGACTGTTTCATTCATATCAGCTATATTGCAGACTCCAAAGCTAAATAATTTTACTTTAAAGAAATTCAGCAATTCTTATATAACTCATTCTACATCTTTATATGTTTACATTCTCCATAAGTGAATATTAGGCTTCGTTGTGGAAATAATCAATGTTTGATGATCATTGAAACTCAAATACGTATATTGTAATTGCTTTATTTCAGAATGTAGATGCACAGAATTTAAGCGGAAATAAAGCGGTTTTAGGACGGATACAACACTAAATATAAATTAAAAATTACTTTAAAAATCACGATTTTGACACAAGATGGAATGCATTGATCATTTAAACTCGAATATATTGTAATTGCGTTGTTTCAGAATATATAGATGCACAGAAATTAAGCAAAAATAAAGCGGTTTTAGGACGGATACAACACTAAATATAAATTAAAAAGAACTTTAAAAATTACGATTTTGACACAAGATGGATGCCATATTTATTTTGAAGTGGGTCACGTGATCTCCTCATATAATATAGGTGTAATTATTTTCTTAATTTTTATTTAAAAACTACCAAATATATTTTGCTGAAATTTTTTTCATATTTTTTGTAGGATAAGTTGCATATTTCCTAAAACTTTCGAAGCAATTTGTAAATTTTGAATTCGCTTAAAAAATGTTTGAATAATTAGGTTCCATAAGGTTTAATGTATTTCATTTTTTCAACCCGGGTTCCATCCAAAACTAATTGGGTGTTATTATTCATTTATATTCCCATAGGTTCCACAGACCGTCTGAACAACATACCAAAATTTCATTTTGATAAAGTCATTTTTACAGTAGTTATAGTGCAAAACGGACAGACAGATAGCCAGACAAAATGAACAAAGTCTGGTATGAAATAGTCGAATCGTGCCACTCTCCAGATAATTTTAAACATAACATCAATAAATATTTTTATGAAATGCTTTAAAATATGATCAATTTGTCGAACAAAAAAAGTGATAAGAATTTGTTTTTTCTGCGTTAGACATTACTCAGCAAATTTTGCATCCAAAATAATTTTTCTTTTTTGTATCAAACTATCCTTCTGGAACAACTGTTTATTTTGAACTAACATAAATTTGTATTTCAAGTACATTTCTATTTAATGTAACCTTAAATTTTATAAAAACGTATATTACTGGTCTTATTTCTAAGCTGGTGCGAATTGTCATTTCGGTACAGCGTTTGGCGATCATCAAACTCGTATCTCACTAATCGTTGCTTCCACGTAAGAGTTGATCAAACTCTCTCTTCTATTCGACCAATCAGGGCCGGGGTTCCACAAGGTGAAAAAAGTCCCTTGCTCTTGAACATTTTCATAAACGACTTACCAAAGATACCCTAAGTTAAGCTGGCCGTCTTTGCAGACGACACAGCACTGATTGTTCACAGCTACTTACCACACAACGCCATCAATATACTAGTTACATAAATCATAAGTAGGTTACATAAATCATAGTCTTCACTGTCTTGTGGCTAATCAAAATTAACGCTTCCAAGAGTGCAGTGTGCATATTCAAGCCTAACTACCGAGAACTAATTTCACCCTAAAATTTTTTAACAAGCCCATTCCCTTCTGCCACTCTGTAAAATACTTAGCAGTCACTCTTGACGCTCATATACTGTTTTCAGAGCATATCATAAATAAACTTCAAACTATAAATAAATCCTATTCCACCCTTATCCCACTTCTCTGTCGAAAATTCCACCTGTCCACCCAAAATAAGTTTATTGTTTACAACCAAATCATTGCACCGGCGTTTTTGTGTGCTTGCCCCGTCTGGGGATCGGCTGCAAATACGCACATTGAGAAATTGAAAGTATTTCAAATCAAAGCATTGCGAATCATTGTGAATGCTCCTCGATTTGTGCAAAACGAAGTCATTCACCATGACCTCAAAGTCTCTAACGTTGAAGAGCAGATTCGTCGCTTCACTCGAAATTTTTACAAGAAGAATTCAAGCAGACCATGGTTGAGAGACTCAGATCAAAGCTACGACAACGCTTCCCTTAGTTATCTAAGGAAGCGGCGTCCACGTAATCTTCTGGTCGGCCCATTAAAGGTCCCCTGGAAAAAGCCGAGATTTGCGTCTCCCCAACCTGGTGTCACCTAAGCTGAATTCGATCTGAATGCCGACGACAGATTGCGCCACATCCGCGCCTGATGGTCATTAGATCAAAAATCCACTGGCATGGCACGATTGCTTATTAGCTAGCTGTTTTCGACGCCAGCCCACTTGCAATCCACTTTAATTGTTTCCCTTAATTTTTTAATTTCATATTCTTATGCTCTCTCGTCGTCTTTCTCAATTTAACTGTGATATATCCTACCAAGTCTGAGCTTCCCCTTTACCCCGCCCCCTTACCCCTCCTAGGCAGTTGGCCAATTCCAAGACAGCATCACCAACCAGCAACATCGTCAACACCTCTTCATCTACATCCTGTACAGAAATGAGGAAAAATCTACAAATATGAGAAATACACTAAATTGGACATTTACTTATATTCGATGTGGGGATAAGTGCAACCCCACAGGCGCCCCGAAATGTTTCGTCTCAGCTTGGCTAACTTTCATAAAATTTTTGCACTTAGCTTTCACAAAATATTAATCTCTCATAAAAATATTTTTGCAACAAGAGAACATGAAAAAACTTAAGTTAACTTTATGTATAAAGTTAGAAACTATAGAATCTATAGACTATAGACTCTATAGAGACTAACATATACTATATATAATTGGAACATTCCATGAAAAAAAGCATTAAAAATTTTCATTGAAAAATGTAAATGGCATTGACCGGAAGTTAATGCAGGGATAAATTGGATTTATTAATCTAAAAAAATATATATATATATATTAAACATTTTTCATATAGTAAGTAACAATGAAAATTTGCCAGAGATAAATTAAATTCATTAATCTAAAAAGATAACAAAAAATTTATTCAGATAAATAACAGTCAAAAATTTCGATGGAATGAGAAGAAAATTCCAAGTTTACTTGTGGACAAGGTCCATAGAATATCTTATATATTCTACGGACTATCGTTATATTCTATTCACCTTGACTTGCGAAGACTTCACGCAATTCCCTCGTGCGTAGAGTGATCTCAATGGATGGAAAAGCACTTTCCCTCCTGTGCAGAAGTTCCCTCAGTTGCTAGAACAGCTCCAGAAGAGGGACCCGAGCTGTAGTGGAGAATTGCTAGATTCGTTCAAAAAAATCATGCCTTGGAAAAAATTTATAATTAATCAACGGATGAGTTTATGAATTTTATTTTTCTAAAGTGGCCTGTCTAAGCGGGTGCTGAAAGAAAATAACATAGAATTGCGTGTCAATTTCAATATATCATAGTATAAAAGTCAGGGAGGTTCAAAACGCACGAAAAGTATATATATTTTAAAAATTCATTAAAACTTGTCTATTCATCATATGTACTTCGTTTAAAGTTTGTTTGAGAGAGAATATTTCAATCTTCCCGATGGTGTCAAGATAGAAACGTTGTAATAACATTTTCGGTCGCAAAAGAATCGGTATGTGTGAATATCGCTCAAAATCACTGTAATTCGGGTTAAAACGTAGGACAACTAAAAACTGATTGAAAATTAAAAAACTAAATAACACCGATCTGCTCCTATTCGTGTCCTGGGGTACCTAGGTACCAAATTTCATGGATCATACGATGCTTAGATTTCCCACTACAGACTGCACACACACACGCACATATTCCTTTATTGTTTTTGATCATAAATATAAATTATATCTTTTTGTTTCTCTATTTCCACTGAAATGCTTAATAAACGCTGTATATATGTAAATGTTATACATCAGATACTTGATACTTGTTTTTTCCGTATATATACAAATCGCGATGACTCATAAAAATATTGTAAGCAAAGAATCTTGTTTCTTGAGTAGCAATTCTTTTGGTGATTCAGCCAATTCTCTAGATATTAATATTAAGATTTATAACAGTAAAAACCAATTTTTGACATCTGTGATAAAAATCAAAATTACTCGTTCTCAACATGTAAAATACAATACCCACACAATTTTATTTTATTTTTAGCTACAGTACTGGGATTCGATTTCAGAGCGAATTTTCACGAGTTACCAAAAATTTCATTAGGAGCTACCGGTAGCTCGCAAGACCACAGACCAGTTTGGCTACCTGTAATCTAGAGTTACTGTTTTGGAGATAAACATCTTCAGAAACCTCATACATTTAACAGTCCCGGAAATGAATTTATATATCTTTTTCTATTGCCTTTGAGCCCCAACATTATTTGCAAATTTAGGTTTTATTGACAATACGTAATAAAACCAGGCTTGATGGAGGGGAAAAAAACTGGCAAAAAATCTTTTCTATTCATTTTAGGCCAAATTCCGCTGCCTTAATTGGCGCTACGAGGCGTGACAATCACGGAATGAACAGTCCTAATAATAATGCTGCGGCCAGCGGTGCATGACCATGCGGTGTTTACGGCTCAAAACTGATGGAAGCTTGGATAATATGAATGTCAGGTGTGTTAAAGATTGATGGGTGTTCCTCACGAGGAAATATCATTCGCAGACGGAACGCTTGTTAAATTGTCCATCAAATCGTCAAGGTGTTCAGTTTTAAACTAGCATAAATTATCTTGCACTGCAATAATAATACTTCGTTAATTTGCAGATAAAAAATGCTGATTAAAAGTGTCGGCTGTTTTCGGTGGCGAAAGATCGTCTCCTTCAGGATAGAAAGACGAAAGACACAGCAAACTCAATGGAGATAATTTGATTATTGCTTGGGGATCGCCCAATAACTGATTAATAATTTATATTAATCTATATTAATATATACTGGTCATCTCCAGAAATCGCCAAAGTTTATTTGTCTTGAAGAAGGCTCAAGGCAAATAGCTAATTTCCAATTATTCTCTTTTAAAGTGTGTTTTGTTATAGTCCCGATAACCCCATTGCCATTGTTTCCGGTATGTCTGTTTTTTCATAATTAGCCATTTTTATTTGTTGCAGCATATATATATATATATATATATAAATCAGAAAAATGTAATAATAAAAATAATTAATTCAAGTAAACGTGAAATATTAACATCACCATAGAAGCAAAACCAAGGCCATAATGCCGATAATAGAAAAGAACAATAATAAAAATACTAAAATAATACCAATAATACCAATAATAAAATAATACCAATAATAAAAACATTCAAGTAATATTAACATCACCATAGAAGCAAAACCACGGTCATAATGCAGATAAGAGAAAAGAACAGCACCGGCCCAAATTCGATGATTAATCAGAATTAAATTCATCTTCAGGTCTGAGTATTCAATTCTAATTAACCCAAACAAATGCCCGTTTCAGATTGAGCAATAGTACATTAGTACATTACTATAAATACTCAAACTCAGACTACAGGCATCAGAAGATGAAAAAATGAATATAAGAATATATATATATATATATATATATATATATATATATATATATATATATATATATATATATATATATATATATATATATATATATATATATATATATATATAAATTCCCAAATAGAACAAGTAACAATGTACTCG
The DNA here is from genome assembly GCA_951213105.1 of Amaurobius ferox. Lineage (NCBI taxonomy): Eukaryota > Metazoa > Arthropoda > Arachnida > Araneae > Amaurobiidae > Amaurobius > Amaurobius ferox. Next base: position 89,034,906 of record OX578147.1, on the reverse strand, counting down.
TAAAATTTCTAGACGAGTGACGGAAGTAAAGGCCGGGGGGAGTTGCGACCCCCAACACTCCGGTTAAAGCGTTTTTCCGCCATAGAAAACGCTCCCGGTAGCCGATACTCCCTACACTATTTTCTTCATGACTCTTATAAAACCGTAAAAATTACATACATACATATACACTTTCAATAACATGTAAATCATTAAAAGCTTACTTTTCTACGCTAAAACAAACCAAAAAGCACACTATAAAAATATAATAATTTATTTAAAATACTAATGTATGAAATTACTTCACACGTGGTTATTTAATATCTTAATATCAATATATTCAAAACTAATGTTTGAAATCCAAGTCAGAGAGATTATATTTAAAAATTTGGATACAAGACCAATTGGCAACACTATCGCCATATAAATAATAATGTATGAAGTCACTTCACTCGTGGTTATTTAATACTTTAAAATCAATATATTCAAAACTAATGAAATGCAAGTCTGAGTGGTTATTTTAAAAATTGGATATAAGACCTGTTAGCAACATTATTGCCATATAAATACTAATGTATGAAATTACTTCACTAGTGGTTATTTAATCCTTTAAAAACTATATATTCAAAACTAATGTTTGAAATTCAAGTCAGAGTGGTTTTTTTTTTTTTAATTTGGATACAAGACCTATTGGCAGCATTATCGCCATATAAATATACTAATGTATGAAATTACTTCACTCGTGGTTATTTAATACTTTATAAACAATATATTCAAGACTAATGAAATCCAAGTCAGAGAAGTTATTTTTAAAAAATTGGATACAAGACCTAATGGCAACATTATCGCCATATAAATACTAATGTATGAATATATATATACTTCAAAGTATTGGAGAAATTTTAAAAATAATAACATGTGTTACATAAAGAATAGACAATCCACAATTTCCACTTTGATACTATTTCTAATACAGTTGAAGATGTTGAGTAGCGACTCATTCAAATGTTTTTCCGCAGATGTTGATTGAAACAGATATCCATTACTTGGACTTACTGATTGCCCTGATCCTCGACATCCGGTTCCAGGTCGTGTTCGCCCTCGTCGGGTTCCTGCACTGGAATTGGAGGCTACCCAGGCCTATGAAAGGGGCCGGAAATAAAGCAGTTTTCATAACAGGTAATTCTTTTTCATGACAGGTAACATTCTTTTAGCACAAAAAGTTATCATTTCAGAGAAAGTTCTACAAATTCCAGTGAAATTATTTCGGGGTTGAAAGTTTCGAGGAAACCTATGATATCGCATTTTTGCTTCAAAAGTATCATAAAATGAAGATGAAGAACATGTTCAAATGAAGAAAATGTTCAGATGAATAAACGTTCAGAAGATAAAAAAAAGAACAAAATCTTAAACCCGTCTTAAAGTTATGCAATAAATTACTACTCATCTGCCAGCCTGCAGGATTTGCGCTTTTAATATCCCTGCACACATTCAAATCATGCCTCACCCAAAGAATATTATTAATTACTATCGCGAATATCGGAAGTTAGATAAGTAAACGAGAGCTGTTACAACATGGACAGACTGTTCGTCAGTTATAACTGTTACAACAGCATGGGCAATCTGTTCGTCAGTTATAACTGTTACAACAGCATGGGCAATCTGTTCGCCAGTTATAACTGTTACAACAGCATGGGCAGTCTCTTCGCCAATTATAACTGTTACAACAACATGGGCAATCTGTTCGTCAGTTATAACTGTTTCAACAGCATGGGCAGTCTGTTCGTCAGTTATAACTGTTTCAACAGCATGGGCAGTCTGTTCGTCAGCTGTAATTGTTACAACAACATGGGCAGTCTGTTCGTCAGTTATAACTGCTACAACAGCATGGGCAATATGTTCGTCAGTTATAACTGTTACAATAGCAGGGACAGTCTGTTCGACAGTTATAACTGTTATAACAGCATGGGCAATCTGTTCGTCAATTATAATTGTTACAACAGCATGGACAGTCTGTTCGTCAGTTAGAACCGTCTGTGTTGGACATAAGGAAAACATTTTCCGTATTAATATCACATGGCGACGCAATAAGAAACAACAGTTTTTTTTCTTGAATATGAATTAGATTTTAATGTCATTTTGATTTGCATTTATTCATTAAAAAACTTTTTTTACTAACTATCTGACAGATTAAAATACAAAACATTTAAATTTCTTTAATAATGGCGATTTAAAGTTTATAACCATGGAGGTAAAGTGAAGAAGTCAAAACTTCATGTTGGGAAAACGCTAAATTCAGCTGGCGCTGAGGTAAGATAAGTCCTAGTGTATTTCTATGGCTAAAGGCTCTTATGTATTAAAAACATTGATTCAAACTGTTAATTTTGCAGGAATAGATTTGTTAGTGCACTGCAAATTAGAACTCAAACAATTTAAAATATTCAAATTTATTTTAGCTTTCAATTTATTTTTATCTGCATACATTCTGTTCTATCCTACAGTGAAGGAAAAATACTTCTAAATTACTTCTACTCATAATTAGGGAACTCTATTTAGTAATAATAAAAAAATGCATATATTAAACCTTCCCGTTGCATCAAATCAAAACAGACAGTATTTTGCTAACATTAGGAAATCTCCCTCGGCAATCACAGCTATCACACACGTCGGAGTCCATCAGCTTTCCACTTCATCTATCACTCTTGAAAGATGGAATTTCCCAACGCCACCTGTCGGGAACCAACTGAACTTCCACCCTCTTTGAGGGAGGGAGTTTGTAGCGGCCACATTCTGCACGTCTAACAAATCCTTCGTTCAGAGTTCAACCAGAACTGTTCTACGTGAAGAACATCCCGAAAAAAGGTCGAACCTGAGGATGATATGGACTGTCGATTTCGCCTCGGGTTCGTAACAGCTAAGGCTATGGGTTTGAGCCCTACAATATACATATCGTTTCTCAAATTAATCGCCATAATAGGGAAGATATTATGATGGCCACGTCAGATTTCTTTTGATGAAACAGAAAACCTTTCACACGTTATTTTTTAAATTCATACGAAATTATTTTTTTAGGTTGCGACTCTGGCATGGGACATCGCATGGCGAGGCGGTTTGACGAAATGAAGATGGTAGTATTTGCTGGATGCCTGCGCCCAGAAGGACCTGGAGCTACATCCCTCAAACAGTCCTGCTCTGATAGGCTGCACGTCCTACCGTTAGACGTCACCAAAGAGGACCAAGTCAAAGAAGCCGTAGCCTATACCAAAGCTAATCTTCCATACGGCGAAAAAGGTAACATTTTTAATTTTAAATCGTAATATTAATAACTAACTATACGTTTAGCTGGTTGGGTAAAAATGTGGCACAAAGCGAGTGTTCTTCCTACCATTGCAGTTATCGGCCCCGTTATGGTAAAAAGGCGGCTTAAAAAGCACGAAACAGTCCATGGATCCTGAAGGCTAAACAGCGCTTCGTCCCTTTGCGCTTCATGCATGGATATATAAAATTTTGCACCAACTTCTGCCTGGAACTGTTTGAAAAATAATACGTCTTTAGTTTAACAGCGTAAATTCTTTAATTTAAGAATATAAAAATCTGATGTGGGCAGCACATACATGACTTTGCAGACTCAAATTCATTTTTAATTTATTTCTTTAATGATTCATTAAATTGAGTTTAATTGCAAAAAATAATACTGAATTTGCATTTTCAATTTAATTTTTACTTTTCCTGTAATGCATGGTAATGTATAGGGAAAGTATTGGAATCATGACGAAAATCATAACTCGAGTTTTTGACGGATCTACACGTTTTGAGACCTCTAGAATATGAAATAATTATTTTTAGAGTGTGTCTGTGTGTTTGTCTGTCTGTGTGTCTGTTTGTGCAATGTATGTATCCAGTGTAACTCAAAAACTAATGGACCGAATTTCATAAAATTTGGTAGGTAAGTCACTTTGGTGTGACCCTGGTGCTGATTAGTTTTTAGTACTTTCGGGATAAGAGAACCCGCCTTTTTTTTTCGATATGGCCTCCAAAAATTGCCTGTATCCACTCCTAGCTGAGAAACTAATGGACCGAATTTCACAAAATTCGGTAGAAAAGTCGTTTGTGGGTTATACTGGTGCTGATTAGATTTTGGTATGATTCGAAAAAAATAACCTGTACTTTTTTGCAAATGACCCGCAAAAATCGTCAAAATCTAAAATAAAAAATTACGTATGCTCAAATATATCCATTAAATGCTTGTTTTTTTTATACGTAATTTTTAACGACCAACCCCAATACATTAGGGCTAGCCGTTCTCAAGATAGTTAAAGTTTTTTCACATTTTCTGTACGTCACCTTTGAAAATAAATCCAGTTAAAAAATGAGAACGAAAATTGAATTGAAAATGAATAAAATTTAATTTCTATAAAGAGAACGTGGATATAAGTCTGCAGAGAATGTCAGGTGCTGCCCACATCCTATTTTCGTTTTTATTTGGTAATTGGATATTTTTCCATAGTCGGCATAACAAAAATGAGAAAAATTTCAAATATCTCGAGAACGGTTAATCCTAGAGTAATGAAATTGGTCTTATTTTTACCTCGTCAAAAATTACGTATAAAACAAGCATTTAATTGATACAGTTGAGCATACGTAGTCTTTTTTTTTAATTTTGGCAATTTTTGCAGGACATTTCTAAAAAAAAAAGCAGGTTGTTCTTTTCCGAATCATACCAAAATCTAATCAGCACCAGAGTATCCCACTAGTAACTTATCTGTCAAATTTTGTGAAATTTGGTCAATTAGTATTTCAACTAGAGTGGATACATGAGATTTTTGCGGGTCATTTCGCAAAAAAAGGCGGGTTATTTTTCCTAATCATAACAAAAACTAATCAGCACCAGGGTCACTCCCAAGCGACTTATCTACCAAATTTTATGAAATTCAATCCATTAGTTTTTGAGTTAGAGTGGATACATACATTAGACAGACAGACAGATACACAGACAAGTAGGCAGGCACATAGAGGTCACGCTAAAAATAGTTTTTTCGTGTTTTAGAGATCCCAAAACGTTAGATCCGTCAAAAACTCGAGTTGCGATTTTTGGTATGATTCCAATACTTTCGCTATACACTACCATGTATTGCAGGGAAAGTAAAATGGTTGATTCCAATACCTTCCCTATACATTACCATGTATTTCAGGGAAAGTAAAAATCTGATGTGGGCAGCACATGACTTTCCCTGCAGACTTATATCCACGTTCTCCTTATTTTAATTAAATTTAATTCACCTTTAATTCAATTTTCTTTCTCATTTGGTAACTGGACTTTATTTCAAAGGTGGCGTAGAGAAAATACGAAAAAACTAAAATATATCGGGAACGGCTAGTCCTAGTGTAATGACGTTGTTCTTATTATTTTCTTCGTTAAAAATTACGTATAAAAGAAGCATTTAATGGATATATTTAAGCATACGTAGTTTTTATTTTAGATTTTGACGATTTTTGCCTCCCATTTAGCAAAAAAAGCAGGTTACTTTTTTCCGAATCATACCCAAATCTAATCAGCACCAGAGTAACCCACAAGCGACTTATCTACCGAATTTTGTGAAATTCGGTCCATTAGTTTTTCAGCTAGAGTGGATACAGGTAATTTTTGAGGGCCATTTCGCAAAAAAAGGTGGGTTCTTTTATCCCGAATCGTACTCAAAACTGTAATAATAAAGAAGCAGGGTGCATTTGTTAAAAGATGCCAACTGGTCACCCATTGTAATAAAAGGCCGATGGTACGTGTCAAGGCACCATATGTGGCGGAACGATGGCGGCCTCATATGTTGTAAAAGGAACTTCACGCCGGGGAAATTTAACGGCGTTTGTAATAGGAATGCACAAGTAACTGGAGCGCGATCGCTGCGGGCGGTTTCTCACAGACATCGGAGAAGATGGGAGATCCGCGCAGATGTGGCAATGGTATCAATACATCGTATATAGTAATTGGAGCTGATGGTGGCGTGATGATAGTAGAAGACAAGCAATGATGACTCAATTCCTTTAAATTTACCTTTTCCTTTATTAGATGAAAATTACTATATTCCAAATCATAAACATCAAGAAGAATTAGACATCAAATTTGTTGACGATGATATTTTAAATCACACTTGTATTTTCAACATTATAGAACAATACAACGGCGGATCCGAAAGTAGTTTGCGCCGGTCAGACATCTCCAAATAATCAAATTACGATGAACATATCTCGCGACTCTTGGAAATTACATTAAAACGCGACTTAAACAATTTACTTCATTATTAATTTAATTTTAGATTCATTCTATTAAAACATATTCTGTTCTTTGCCCCGCGGGCAAGAACACGTCCGACTGCTATGGAATTACATCGCCAACTGAAACTAATCACCAAAAACAGACTCAAGCATCTTTAATGTTATTACGCGTTCATGACGCAAAGAAAAAGAGTTCCAATGTTATGGAATATGAAATGCAAATCCGAAGTACATGTACCAAAGCGCGGGACAAAACCCTACACCAAGGTTTGCCGGAACTGGCGGGAAATATCCAAAAGGGCCGAATACAGAAATGGCGCTTTATCAATTTGGAATAATTTTCTGAGAACAAGTTTTAGAATCGAAAGTAAATTAGAATCTGCGGAAAGTTAAATTTTGAACGAAAACAACAATTGAACGAGGGCAAGCATTTCACAACATATCCCCGCCGCAAACGAGGATTTGTTCTGGTACAGAACAAAGACTAACAAAAAAAAATATTCCAAATATGCCTAAATAAAGCGGTGACATAAAAAAACCAACAATTTCCTGGATAAAAAATATGCCACAAAAAAATTGAAGTAAAAATTTAGGATCTGTTATGCAAATATGATTGTCAAATGCAATTAATTCTCATTTCCAAAATATGTGTATTTCTCAACCCAGAAATTCAACGAAAACAAGGACAGATGTGAAAAATTGGATTCATACAACACTGCATTCGCTCACATTCATACACTGATTTTCACAAAAGAAGTCCTTACATGCTAGATAAAAGTGAGGGGGTTGAGTTTTTCAAATTTTCCTCAATGTGTTTCAATTCAAAAATTAAAATTCTTATCACTATTGCATATCAGATGGTCATGAACATGGCGCAAAAAAAAAATCAATTTTAGAATAACCTACGCGAGTGAGATGTCTTAAAATAAAAAAAAATACAACATATAAAAATCACAATATTTCATTCATACTAACATTTTTCTGAACTTTCACCAATCTTCAATCATTATCATACATTCGATTTGAAAATTTACCCAATAAAATTTATATATTTACAATATCACATTTAATAATATCAATACGAAATAAACATTTAAAATAACCGTGTTAAAAAAAAATAAATACACAAATTATATACATTTTAAATTATTAGCAAAATTGTAAACAAAAAAAATCACTCTTTATACAATTATTAACAAGTTTTTTAATTAGGATATGTGTGAGATCTAGCGAGTATGAGCTTTCAACGCTCTCGGTATGACGATTGCTCGCTTTCTGGGCTATTTTGCCGCAGATGAGGACTTTCAATAACTCCGCTCTTGAAATTGGGGAGTGCCTCTGAAAAAAAAATTTGCAATTTCCTGAGAATATTCCGTGCCTCTTTGACATTGGATGCAGTCAAAATTTATGTAAGCATTCATACGGATTCTCGGATGACTCGATTTGAGCATCAATTGCAGACCTACCTTTTCCTAGGTCGACGTAATACACTTTATTTATTTCTTGACTCGATCATTACTCAAAAACATATGGGAATCGACGTCCCGGGAAAAATATATTCAGCATATAATTTTACTTAACACAACATTTTACTTTCATACTTATGCGCTGACTGAAAAAGGAATATATATACACACAGACTCGGGAATCGACGTCCCGAAGTCGAAAACACACTTGTTTCTTGAATTTTCCCTTTTTTTTTTTTCTCTGCAGGCATTGGAATTGGTACAATTGTAGAAGCAATGCCGCAACTTGACATTTCCGATGTAATTACACAGGGTAGGACTCTGTGAGTCATCTTTGTAGACTTGAATGAACTCAGCACCAGGTATAGGCTCTCAGTTTGTGCTCCACAGGATCAACTAAGCCATTCTTGCAGGCTTGCATGGTCGACGGCACCAATTGTAATAATAAAGAAGCACGGCACCAATTGTAATAATAAAGAAGCACGGCACCAATTGTAATAATAAAGAAGCAGGGTGCATTTGTTAAAAGATGCCAACTGGTCACCCATTGTAATAAAAGGCCGATGGTACGTGTCAAGGCACCATATGTGGCGGAACGATGGCGGCCTCATATGTTGTAAAAGGAACTTCACGCCGGGGAAATTTAACGGCGTTTGTAATAGGAATGCACAAGTAACTGGAGCGCGATCGCTGCGGGCGGTTTCTCACAGACATCGGAGAAGATGGGAGATCCGCGCAGATGTGGCAATGGTATCAATACATCGTATATAGTAATTGGAGCTGATGGTGGCGTGATGATAGTAGAAGACAAGCAATGATGACTCAATTCCTTTAAATTTACCTTTTCCTTTATTAGATGAAAATTACTATATTCCAAATCATAAACATCAAGAAGAATTAGACATCAAATTTGTTGACGATGATATTTTAAATCACACTTGTATTTTCAACATTATAGAACAATACAACGGCGGATCCGAAAGTGGTTTGCGCCGGTCAGACATCTCCAAATAATCAAATTACGATGAACATATCTCGCGACTCTTGGAAATTACATTAAAACGCGACTTAAACAATTTACTTCATTATTAATTTAATTTTAGATTCATTCTATTAAAACATATTCTGTTCTTTGCCCCGCGGGCAAGAACACGTCCGACTGCTATGGAATTACATCGCCAACTGAAACTAATCACCAAAAACAGACTCAAGCATCTTTAATGTTATTACGCGTTCATGACGCAAAGAAAAAGAGTTCCAATGTTATGGAATATGAAATGCAAATCCGAAGTACATGTACCAAAGCGCGGGACAAAACCCTACACCAAGGTTTGCCGGAACTGGCGGGAAATATCCAAAAGGGCCGAATACAGAAATGGCGCTTTATCAATTTGGAATAATTTTCTGAGAACAAGTTTTAGAATCGAAAGTAAATTAGAATCTGCGGAAAGTTAAATTTTGAACGAAAACAACAATTGAACGAGGGCAAGCATTTCACAACAAAACTAATCAGCACCAGATTCGCCCACAAGTGACTTACCGACCTAATTTCATGAAATTCGGTCAATTAGTTTTTTAGTTAGAGTAGATATAAAATCTGCACAGACAAACAAACACACACACAGATATACATACAGACTTTACGCTAAAAATAGTTTTTTCGTATTCTAGAGGTCTCGCGACGTGTAGATCCGTCGAAAACTCGAGTTGTTATTTTCAGAATTATTCCAATACTTTCCCTATACATTACTATGTATTGCAGGGAAAGTAAAAAGGTTAATTAAAGGTATGACTTTGAGAACTGATACTTTTGATCAACCATTTATGCTGTTAAGATGTATATGCTTTTTTAGTCCACAGATGCTATTATTTGCAATGGTAGCGCCATCCTTTCATTGGGACCTCCCCCCCCCCTATAGATCTGTGAGTATGAAGTGTTTACAGTTGCGTTAAAGACTCACTCCCATCCGCTCGCCTGCAGCATTTGCGCTCCTAAAATTCTCACACACACACAGATCAATATGATCCCCTGAGGAAAAGTACCTGTCCCACGAACACCCAAACTCGCTATATATTTACTTTTCCTGCAATACATGGTAATGTATAGGGAAAGTATTGGAATCATACCGAAAATAACAACTCGGATCTACACGTTACGTGACCTCTAGAATACGAAAAAACTATTTTTAGCGTGACTTCTGTGTGTGTGTGTCTGTCTGTGTGTCTGTCTGTCTGTGCAATATATGTATCCACTCTAACTAAAAATCTACTGGACCGAATTTTATAAAATTTGGTAGGTCACTTGAGTAAGACCCTGGTGCTGATTAGTTTTTGGTAGGATTCGTAAAAACAGAACCCGATTTTTTTGCGGAATGGCACGTAAAAATTTCATGTATCCACTTTAGCTAAAATACTAACTGACCAAATTTCACAAAATTTGGTAGATAAGTTACTGGTAGGATACTCTGGTGCTGATTAGATTTTGGTAGGATTCGGAAAAGAACAACCTGCCTTTTTTTACGAAATGACCCGCAAAAACACCAAAATCTAAAAAAAAGGACTATGTATGCTCAAATGCATCAATTAAATTCTTGTTTTATACGCAATTTTTGACGAGGAAAAGAATATAACACACTCCATTATGCTTTAGTTCTAACCGTTCTCAAGATATTTGAGATTTCTTGCATTTTTATTACGCCGATTTCGGAAAAATATCCAATTACCAAATAAAAACAAAACTTGAATTAAAAATGCTAATTTAGTGTTATTTGGTGCAATTAAACTCAATCTAATGAATTATTAAGGAAATAAAGAAAATATGAATTTAAGTGTGCTGGGAAAATCATGTGCTGCCCACATCAGATTTTTTTGTTATGAGTATGAAATTAATAATTCTCTCAAAACGATAGGAATTACTAGAAATTTAATTTAATTTTCAGAGTTGTTTAATTATTTACAACTTGGCGACATTTCCTCAAAATTGCTTGCCGTTCATTCGGATGTAAATGGTATTAAAATAGTATGCATTAACACAAATCAATTTAACGGCTTCCTTAAGTGTTGCCAATTTAAAATAAAATACTTAAAGAAAATGTTTTTAAGTGAACTTGGGACGAAACCTTATGTATCTTATATGCTTCTTATGTAAAAAAAAAATACATTTTTACTTTCCCTGCAATACATGGTAATGTATAGGGAAAGTATTGGAATCATACCGAAAATCACAACTCGAGTTTTCGACGGATCTATACGTTTCGAGACCTCTAGAATACGAAAAAACTATTTTAACGTGACGTCTGTGTGTCTGTCTGTGCAGATTTTGTATCCAATATACTAAAAAAGTAATTGATCGAATTTCATAAAATTTGGTAAGTCACTTGTGGGCGAATCTGGTGCTGATTAGTTTTGGGTGTAATTCGGGATAAAAGAACCCGCCTTTTTTTTGCGAAATGGCCCGTAAAAACGACAAAATCTAAAATAAAAAACTACGTATGCTGAAATGTATCCATTAAATGCTTGTTTTATACGTAATGTTTAACAACGAAAATAATAAGACCAACCCCATTACACTAAAACTAACCGTTCTCGAGATATTTTAGTTTTTCGTATTTTCTCTACGCTACCTTTGAAAATAAGTCCGGTTACCGAATGAGAACGAAAATTGAATTAAAAGTGAAATAAAGTTGATTAAAATAAAGAGAACGTGAATATAAGTCTGCAGGGAAAGTCATGTGCTGCCCACATCAGATTTTTTCCTATTCTGATACTAACTAGATGGGTAAGTTCGTCATAAGAAGGAGTAAAGTTGCAAAATATTATCTTCAATCCGCCATCCATAAAGTTGCAAATGCAACAAAGAGCAAGTAAATTAAATTTTGAACGCAATATTTGCAATTTCCTGTGTGACAAAATTTTCGCTGCGAGAAATTGTCATCGCCTTTTTAGAATTTTGTGAAAAGTTATTAGGTTCTATGGGAAATAACTCAATTTAGGGGGTTTATTATTTAAGAAAAAAAAAATGTTTTTGCACTGGATTCAGCATCAGTGATTTGACAGGCATGAGATTTTTCAGCTCATGAAACGACTCAGAAATCATTTGAGCATTTTCTCACAAAATTAGTGAAATGGCCAAACTTTGAGAGGCTATTTCTTCAGATTTAGGGGGTAATTTGAAAAACCGATTTCAGATTTAGATTCAGCCTGACTGAATTTGTTAGGAATACGTAAAAAGTTTCACTGTGCTTTCTTTGCCTCTATTCAAATAATACATAGCGATCTTTGCGTCTGTTCAAGGAGAAAGCACCTTTACAGACAGCCATTCCTATTATGTGAATGCAAGATTACCATATATAAAATTTCAGGTGGATTTTTCGAATGTACTAGAACTTTCTCGAAATGACGAATATTCTGCGATATAAGGCCCCCTTCTGGAAGTTTCTATGGAGAGTATATAAAAGCAGTCACCACTCAGTTGAAGAGTAGTTGATGTGATACGGGCTAAATTAAATTATGAGATACATCAGTGTTTTGAGAATATTATCCTCTATTTTGCAAATTAGCTGATCGTTCACGTCAGTATTAACATACGTTCACGTCAGTATTAACACGTCGTATTAACATACATTCAGTGGTGATATTTTATAAATTATCACAGTACTACAATAATTTATTTTACTTGGAAACTTAAAACCATGGAGGTAAAAGTACTTTCTAACTCCATGCTTAAAACTCCATGTGTCATCGAAAAAGGAAATGTTATAAAATCGTCTGCTTCTCTATGTAAAACAAATGAATATTTCATTCATATCACCTATATTCCAGATTCCAGAGCTAAATGATTTTGCCTGAAAAAAATTCAGCAATTCTTATACAACTCATCTTACAATCACTTGCTTACATTCTGCATCCATTAAAATTAGGCTTCGTTGTAGAAATATATACAAAGTTTGATGATCATTTAAACTCAAAAATATTGTAATTGCTTTGGCGCAGAATATAGATGCACAGAAAATACGTAAAAATAAAGCGGTTTTAGAACTGATGCAACACTAAATATAAATATAAAATAAATTTAAAAATCACGATTTAGATACTGGGAAGAAAAGATGAATGCTATATTTCATTTTGAAGTGGATCACATGATCTCTTCGTATAATATGGGTGTAATTATTATTTTAAATTTTATTTAACAAACTACCAAGCATACTTTGCTGAAATTTTGTTACATATTTTACAGGATAATTTAAATATTTCCTAAAATTTTCTAATCAATTTGTGAATTTTAACTTTGCCTAAAAAATGTTTGAAATATTAGGTCCTATAAGGTTAAATGTATTTCACTTTTTCAACCCGGGTTCAATTTGGGTGATATTATTCATTTACATTCCCATATGTTCCACAGACCGTCTCAACAACATATTAAAATTTCATTTTGATAAAGTCATTTTTACGGCAGTTATCGTGCGAATGGACAGACAGACAGAATGAACAAAGTCATAAACACTTTTCAACTATGTTGGAAAGTGCTAAAAAGCCTGTTTTGATGCACTTGGCATGCATACTACTTAGTATTCTTGTATTTCATTCTCTGTTTTTTTTATGTTTGTGTGGTTACTGTAACTGGATTTCATCTATAATTGCCACGTAAATTGAATAAATAAATAAATAAACAAATAGATAAATTAGTGCTTTTAAATAAGAGTGCTCGTTATCCATAAATTCACACTTGTTCTTTCCTGGGAATACAAAGGATACGTCGATTTCAAAGGATATGTCGTAACAGTACACATGAATTGATGTTTTTATCAGCCGTCGGGGTTGCAATCGAGAGATTGACTTACTGACATACTGACATTGCGTTTTTTGGTGGTAAATTAATTACGATAAAATGGGCCTAAACAATAATGTATCATTAATGAGCAGTGTTTCAGTGGTACTACTTTCATTTCAAATCGCGACCTCTGAAGCTTGCAATACTTGCATGACGCATATTTACATACTTACATGAAGGGGTTTTTTTTCATCCCCCGGGGTTGCACTCGAGAGACTGGCTTACTGGCATGCTAACATTGCCCTTTTAGGTAGCAAATTAATTACTCTAAAATAGACCTGAACAATAATGCGTCATTAATGATTAGTTTCAGTGGTGCTACTTTGATTTCAAATCACGACCTCTGAAGCTTGCATAGTAGATTCCTCGGCAATCATGGCCTCACATGAAGCTAGCGACGCATATTAACATATTTACATGACGCATATTTATATACTTACATAACGCATATTTACATACCGGGTAATTTAAAAGTTCGGAGCAAAAGTAAAACGCTATAAAAAATATCTATGGGTCGGAGAGACATGCGGTTTGCAGATTAATATTCACCGTGGTGGGGGGTTTTGTATGGCATGAAAAAAATAGTTCAAAATCTCGACACTAGGGGAGCGCTGCTGCGAATAAAACAATGCGAGATAATAATTGTGAAATGAGATATTTTATTTCAGCATGATTTACAGCTGCAAGTGCTCAATATATGTGTCCACCACCACATTCCAGTACTGAGTGCAGTCGCGGTATTACGGCTGATACAAATAGCTGCTACCTCCTGCCGTAAGGCGCCTTTCAGTGCTGGTAAGGACTGGGGCTTTCCTCTATAGATCCGTGATTTTAGGTATCCCCACAACGAGAAATCACAGGGTCTGAGATCTGGGGATCTCGCAGGCCAGTCATGTGTGCAATCACCTCCATGCATAAGTCATCTCATTGGCTTTATCTACCGCAGCCCCCCGAGTGTCGAGAGTTTAAACTAATTTTTTCATGCCACACAAAATCCCCCAGCACGGTGAATATTAATCTGCAAACCGCATGTCTCTCCGACCCATAGATATTTTTTTACAGCGTTTTACTTTTGCTCAGAACTTTTGAATCACCCGGTACTTACATGACGCATATTTACATACTTACACGACGCATATTTACATACTTACACGACGAATATTTATATACTTACATGACGCATATTTACATACTTACATGACGCATATTTACATACTTACATGACGCATATTTACATACTTACATGAGTTTTTTTTTTAAACCCTCGGGGTTGCAATCTGGAGAGTGACTTACTGACATACTGACATTGCGCTTTTAGATGGTAAATTAATTACGATAAAATGCACATGAACAATAATGTATTATTAATGAGCAAAGTGTTTCAGTGGTGCTACTTTCATTTCAAATCGCGACCTCTGAAGCTTGCAATTGAGGATGAGCAACAGCAGTTTCCTCGGCAATCATGTCCTTAAATTAAGCTAGCGATGCATATTTAAATACCTTCCCTGAAGTTCTGTCTGCTCTTATTTATTGCTTACTTACGTGGGCCTGGAATCTTAAAAATAAATTCAAAAAGCATTAGTGTCTTTCACCGTCTCTCATTTTTTTTTATTAATTTCACATTTATGTACGCAGACACGATCGGTTTATAGTAAAGCCTGGATTAAATATAAGATTAGCTGCGGGTTTCTTTTTAATCTCTTTGTGATAAAAATATTATTTGTTTTTGTCTTGTACCAAATATGCAGAACGTCGCTGCAATAAAAAAAATATTATTGCAAATATGTCGTTCTCATCTGTGGCATGTGCTTCCTCGGGGATACATGACAAAGTACGAAGGTATAAGTCTGGTTTTATGACATTGTTTCCAACGTTTTCCATTTCTTTATACTAATAGCTCTAAATTTGTTGCAGTTGAGATGTAATAATAAACATTATATATTTATCTGTATAAGTTTGGTATACTGTATAAAGAAAGTATTGTAAAGGGATTCAGAAATTCGAATTCGACGTAAGAGTGCATGTTTTGAGTATCCTTGAACTCGAATCGAACAGTTTTGAGGAGGTTCCTGTGTGTGTGTGTCGTACGTAGAATCTATGGATGCGATATTTCACGAACGGATAAAGTGTTTCAGAGATAATTTAGTACGATAATTACAAGGAGAGGATATGTGAACTCTGTTGATTTTAAGCGCAATCGAATGTTCAGAAAAAATTTCGATTTTCGAATGAAATTTTTCTATCTCATAACTAACAAGAAATTATTGTTTTCAAGAACATTTCGATCTTGATACTTCGGATGCCAACATATTTTTTATGACCTTCTGAACACGTTTTCATTATTTTTGGTCCGTCTGTCTGTCTGTGATCGATTACACGATAGCTGCCAAACAAATTAATGAATTTTCACGAAACTTAATATTTGCCTCTGTTAGCAAATAATCTGAAACTAGATAGAATATTTTAAAATTCGAGCGAAACCTCTCAATTTTATTCGAAAGTTAAAATTTTCTTAACATGACAGTATAGGACAAAATTTTACATATTCATATATAAAGGGCGTTATTTATGGCTTAAGGATCACGACACTTAACAGTTTCAATAGATAAAAATAGTAGCGATAGAACTTTTGTGTTCGTAACGTTATTCTCCCGCGGAGGGCAAGTTCCTCCGGAAAGGAGGGGGGGGAGGAAAGAGGGCCATTATCAAACTTGGTATCAATCGAAGGATTTTTTTTTTTCGTCCTTTAAAATGAAGGGTAACTTGCTGTGATCGTTTGGACCAACAATGCATTTTTTTCAAATGTTTTATTTCAAAACTTGATAGGGTAAAAAAGGAGTTGCTTAAAAATGAATTCTGCTATGAGAAAGTCGAGTTAAGCTGCAGTCCAGTTAATTTTAAAAAAATTATTTAAAAAATAAATTTCATGCGTAATTTTCCATTAAAAAACAAATAGAACGCTTCAAAACTCTATGCTAAACCGTTCTCGACATATTGCACGATATTTAAATGAGTGTTTGTAAACATCCTTAAAAACTCAGGAGCTTCAATACTGTTAAATGAATAATCATTTATAATATTTCATCAGAAAACAAATGACACACATAATTAAACGCTAGCATAAACCCATCCATATATATATACATTAATTAAAAAATCTGATGTGGGCAGCATATGACTTTCCCTGCAGACTTATATCCACGTTCGCTTTATTTTAATTAAATTTAATTCACTTCTAATTCAATTTTCGAATTTTCGTTCTCATTTGATGAATTATTTTCAAAGGTGGTGAAGAAAAAATACGTAAAACTAAAATATCTCGAGAACGGCTAGTCCTAATGTAATGGGGTTGGTCTTATTCTTTTCTTCATTAAAAATTACGTATAAACAAGCATTTAATGGATATATTTGAGCATACGTAGTTTTTTAGTTTAGATTTTGACGATTTTTGCGGGTCATTTCGCAAAACAAGGCAGGTTATTTTTTCCCGAATCGTACCAAAATCTAATCAGTACCAGGGTAACACACAAGCGACTTATCAACCGATTTTTGTGAAATTCGGTCCATTAGTATTTTATCTAGAGTAGATACATGAAAGTTTTACGGGCCATTTCGCAAAAAAAGGCGGGTTCTGTTTTAATGAATCCTACCAAAAACTAATGAGCACCAGGGTCTCACCCAAATGACTTACCAAATTTTATGAAATTCAGTCCAGTAGTTTTTTAGTTAGAGTAGATACATGCACTGCACAGACAGACACACAGAGAGACATACACACAGATACACACACAGACGTCACGCTAGAAATAGTTTTTTCGTATTCTAGAGGTCTCGAAACGTGTAGATCTGTCGAAAACTCGAGTTGCGATTTTCGGTACGAATCCAATACTTTCCCTATACATTACCATGTATTGCAGGGAAAGTAAAAAATAATAACTACTATTGTGAAACACTTTCCATATGCAGTATTATGCAACTTCATTATAATCCAAGATCGTACCATAGTAGTAAGACTTAACTCCGTTATACTCGAGATATTTAAGTTTTTTTTTTTCCCTTATTTTGAGGAACTGATGAAGTTTATCAATGTAGTTAAAAAACTATTTAATGAAATTTCTTAAAATTTACTAATTACGTTCCTTAAGGATTTTCTTGATACTGATTAGATTTTGGCATCATTCAGGAAAATATAACTGACCCCATTTTTGCGAAATGACCCGCAAAGATCGTGAAAATCTGAAATAAACGACTAAAATTGCTAAAATATGTTAATTAAATATCTGTTCTTCGTGTAGCACTTGTTGTTTATAAAAGGTTTACAAATAAATACTCATAATTGCTTAACTTCTCATAACTTTATTTTTTAAATAGCAATTGAATTAAAATTAGATTACATATGCGTACAAGAACCTTATGCTAGAAATAAAAACATTTTTGCTCACAATTCCTTAAATCTGCCATCATTATTTGTAATAGCCATTTAACAGTACATTTCAATAATAATCAAATTGGCATCACGTCTGTTTCAGCTATATAAATCAAGGACACAACATCGTTAGACAGAAGGTCATTTAATAAAACATCCTAAAGACGTACAAAGTTTTAAAAAACAAGGCCAAAGCGCTTTCGGGCGTTAATACACCCTTCATCAGTGGCTACATGAAAAGCAAACATGGATCATTCATATATAGACCATATACGTAATAAATTTGCATAAATAAATATAAAATATAATCTGAACTTACTAAGTTGAATAGGCCAATAATTAATACAAATAACCCTAAAAAATAGGTACAAATTTCTTTAAAAAACATATGTTAAGAACATTACCAGAAAAATACAATTTCGAAAAAACAGTTAAGCATACATTTCACAAGGATGACGTCATAGATAACTATAAGGCTCCTCTGTATACGAGCTGACTCGTCAAGCATATTGAAGCCCTCCGAGGCCGAAAACGTAATCCATTAGCATTAGCTCTATTCGTATTTTCACTTTAGGAAGTACTATTGAAATAATTTTTGGTGGATGTTCTGCACCAAACTGCTCAAACATATTAGGAAAAGGTTTAGGTAATTTCGCTTTCCCAGAAATGAAGAGGAAATAAAAAAAAAATGGCTTATAAATAGTCGGCAGAATCATTGTATACCTGGTACAGAAGTATACTTGTGAAAGCTAAATTTTACAATATTGTAATTATTGAAACTTCTATTTTTATATAAAGTATTTATTTTAAACACTTATTTTATAATTTCGGTAACTGTAGTATGTATTATTGTTGACTTTTATTTGTTCTAGTCGTATCTTAGTAAATGTGGTTTGTAGTCCTGAGTGTGTTATTCTCCCTTCCAAACTTAAAAGTATAATTGCTTCAAATTATATATATATTAAATATTTACTCATGTTACACCAATATCTTTTAAGTGTCCATCTATTTGTTAATATGTTTATAGAGTGAGAATCATATTTTTGATTCTTGTTAATAAGCGTCGCTTAATTACAAATGTTACTCAAATCTAAATCATATTTATAAAAATATAACTCAATTGTAAATTTGTTAACATTATCAAATACCTGTAAAAATCAATATTTGGAGCACGTGTTAAACCGCCAAATGTGGTAACTCATGTATTTGTAGAAACCTGACTGGGCTTCATTATGCTTGATAAGTCAGCCTGTAGTATAGGAGCTCTAGATAACTATGAAGAGACTTGAATTGAATAGAGTCGAAAACGAGTCGCCAAGCATGACTTATTTATTATTTAGGTTTATTTGTATGTTTATTTGTATTAATTATTGACCTATTCAACTTACTAAGTTCAGATTATATTTTATATTTATTTGTGCAAATTTGCTACGTATATGGTCTATATATGAATGATCCATGTTTGCTTTTCATGTAGCCACTGATGAAGGGTGTACTAACGCCCGAAAGCGCTCTGGCCTTGTTTTTTTAAAACTTTGTACGTCTTTAAGATGTATTATTAAATGACCTTCTGCCTAACAATATTGTGTCCTTGATTTATTTGGTAAATTTCAAATTCAATACTCGTATCTTCTGTTTTTATTGAAATATTATTTTCTAATAATAAAATTTTCAAACATTTCTGGTATATATTTTCCAGTTTCCACCACATAATTGTACTGATGCTCTCTTTTGGGAAATTAACTCCATTGTTGTTGTTGTTGTCGTGTCCCTAACATTACATTTAAGGAAGAATGGGTATGCACTGCTTCTGAATTAACTCCATTAATTTTTTAAACTCAATTTTCTTTTGGGTGATTTTAATGCTAGAGCTGAGTTGTGGGATTGCAGGTTCATTGATCGGGAAGAAACCAGTGTAATTGATTTCTGTCTTGAAAACAACCTTATTGTCCTTTATAATTCTGGATGATCCCAGTTTTTGCTCTTAATCTGGAATTAACGTTTCTTATCTTTCCCTAGTTAGTTTGATTTTTTATGACTTTATTCAAAATTTAGGAAGAGAGAGAGAGAGTTTTATAGATAGAGAAACGTTTAATGATCACATATTTATCCTCATTACCTCTGATGCTAATACGATTTTGGACAATTCTTGATTCTTTGAAATAAATTATAGTATTGACAACTTTATATTTAATTTCAAATTTCATATTAAATATTTATATGATTTATTTATATACTTTAATATTTAAAATTAATAATATTAAAACTCTTGAAAACTTTCTCAAAATTTTCATAATAAGATTAAAGAATGTGGTTTCTCATTTTTTGGAAAAAAGAAAATTAGAAAACATATTGGATTCTCATGGTGAAACAAAGAATATCTAAATTTAGAAATTTTGTTAAGGCATTTTGCAAAAGCTTTAAATCGTTAATAAAACTCTCTGCTTCAAATGAAATCATGAAAGCCAAAGTTAAGCATAAATTTAAAAAAACTAAATTTAAATTAATGATCAATACTGCAAAAGGTGATGCTTGGAAATCATTTTGTTATAAATATGAATCAAAATTTGGTACCCAATTTAAATTTGCTTTTAATGAATTAAACAAAAGACACCGAATTAACTAAGTTAACACAACAGTTCCAAGATAATTTAAATTGAACATGCCCTGAAAAAATTTCACGACTTTTAGACCATTATTACCAGAATGATAATACTTAGTCTTTTACCTCTTGCCTCAGTTTCTATTTATGGGTGTGGTTGGTCTCTGAGGAAAAATTATACTTGGTTTTCAATAATTTGAAAAATAATGAAGCTCCTGAATTAAGTAATATTGTCTGTAATGCTTGGAAAGATCTTTTTAGCGTGACGCCTGTGTGTATGTCTCTGTGTGCGTCTACGTGTGTGTGTGTGTGTGTGTGTCTATCTGTCCGTGCAATGAATGTATCCACTCTAACTCAAAAACTAATGGACCAAATTTCATAATATTTTATAAATAAGTCACTTGTGTGTGGTCCTGGTGCTGATTAGATATTTGTACGATTCGGGATTAAAAAAAACCCGCTTTTTTTTTGTTATTGTTGTTGTTGTTGTTGTTGCAAATTGGCACTCAAAAATCTCCTGAATCCACTCTAGCTGAAAAGCTAATTGACCAAATTTCACAAAATTTGGTAGATAAGTCACTTATGGGTTACTTTGATGATGATGAAATTTTGGTACAATTCGGGGGGGGGGGGGGGGAGAACCTGCCCTTTTCTGCAAAGTGGCCCGCAAAAGTCGTCAACATCTAAAATAAAAGGCTACGTATGCTCAAATGTATCCTTTAAATGCTTGTTTTATATGTAATTTTTGACGATGAAAAGAATAAGATCAACCCCATAACTCTAGGTCTAACCGTTCACGAGATATTTCAGTTTTTTAGCATTTTGCCACGTCGTCTTTAAAAGTACGTCTAGTCCCCAAATGAAAATGAAAATTAAATTAAAGCTTCAAATTCGGTGTCATTTCAAATAAATATGCGTGTTATTCAGTGCAATTAAACTCAATTTAATGAATTATTAATGAAATAAAGAGAAAATAAAATTTGAGTCTGTAGTGAAAGTCATGTTCTGCTCACATCAAATTTTTCATATTGAGGATAATCTTACTCTATCTAAAATCATTGCGAAGGGATCGCCGCAGAGTTCTGTCGTAGCATCTATTTTTTGGAACATATCTTTAACGAAATATTATTACTCAATAATGACTTATTCTATTTACGAGCTTCTACCAGTGACCTTGAGGTTGTCTCTTATGGTAATACTCGCAAAACTTTAGAAAATAAATTTTTGAAACCTATATATTTTAACGAAATCTTATTACTCAATGACTTATTCTACTTGCAAGCTTCTACCAGTGACCTTGTGGTTGTCTCTTATGATAATACTTGTCAAACTTTAGAAAATAAAATTTTAAAACCTATATATTTTAACAAAATGTTATTACTCAATAATGACTTATTCTACTTACAAACTTCTGTCAGTCACCTTCAGGTTGTCTCCTATGGTACAATTCGCGAAACTTTAAAAAATAAATTCTTGAAACCTATATATTTTAACGAAATAATTACTCAATAATGACTTATTCTACATACAAAGTTCTGCCAGTGACGTTGAGGTTGTCTCCTTTGGTAATACTCGCAAAACTTTAGATAATACATTTTTGAAGCCTATATATTTTAACAAAATATTATTACTCAATGATGGCTTATTCAACTCACAAGCTTCTGTCAGTGACCTTGAGGTTGTCTCTTATTGTAATACTCGCCAAACTTTAGAAAATAAAATTTTAAAACCTATATATTTTAACAAAATGTTATTACTCAATAATGACTTATTCTACTTACAAACTTCTGTCAGTGACCTTCAGTTTGTCTCCTATGGTACAATTCGCGAAACTTTAGAAAATAAATTTTTGAAACCTATATATTTTAACGAAATAATTACTCAATAATGTCTTATTCTACTTACAAACTTCTGCCAGTGACGTTGAGGTTGTCTCCTTTGGTAATACTCGCAAAACTTTCGAAAATAATGCCAATTTTGTTTTTAAAATTGATATCTGATTCTTTATCTTTTTTAATGCTAGAAATATCTATTGAAAAGTTTAGCGCAATTATCTTTGGTTAAAATAAATCGAGACTTTAAAAAAATTCTATATTCAAATTACAAAATGAAACTCTAAAAATATCCAACCATCTCAAATTTCTAGGATTAATTATTGATAATAAATTATCTTAAAATCTGCATATATACATTACCTTTAAGGAAAATGCCTAGAATTTTAATTCAATTTTGGAAATATGTCAGAGTGTTAAGTAATATCGGGGTGTTAAGTAAAAGTCTTAAAATATGGTATCAAGCAGTGAAAATTACAGTTTATATTTGCAGTCAAGGCGAACATATTTTCGGCCCAGGTGCAAGGTGCATACTGGTGTACAGCGACGCACAGATGCCGCAGATCTAAAACAATTATGCTTTTACATTTTTCTAGAAGAATTGTTTTATAATACAGCTTGAAGGATATATATAATTAGAAGAAAAATTAAATATTCTGTATTGCGTTTGGTCGATACTTTTACTCGTATCACATTATTTCAAAATCTCAACAGAGCTATGACGTGGAAAAATCTGGAAAATTTGTGGAAAATTCTGGAAAAACACGTAACTCATGAAGGTCTTCACTAATCTATAAATTTCCAGAAGTCTTTAAAACTTGCCAAAAGTCGCCATATTGGCGATATTTCGTTAAATTCGCCGAAATGGTTACCGACTTTGCTGCCTAGATCAAGCTATCTAGACTTTTAAACTATAACAATACTTTCCTATGAAGTGTTCGTGACAATACGATGTCCCTTCCCTTACATATTTCCGTATCATTTTCGTCACATTTTATCGTGATTTACCCCGTAAATCGCACACCTTATCGCATATCAATAATATCAATGTCTGCCTGTAAATGCTGTTTCTCTCATGGATAGGCGTACGCCATGAAACCACCTCTGGTATTCGTAACAATGTTTTTAACAATGTTGCCCCATTCCGAAAAGAGATATGGAGTTAAGCATCTTCTAAACGATCTGATCTATTGTTCTAAAAACAAAGGATTTTATTGTTAAGATGCTCCTTATTATTCAGAGGAAATAAATGGAAAAAGATGTAAACAAACAGATGTGATCCGCATAGAAACTGCTAGTGTAAAACGCTGGGTCAATGTCCACACGTATGGGTGAAGTTCACAACCAAAAGAAAAAGAGGAAAATATGTCACATGTGAGAAAAAATTTATGAAAATGTATGGCTCGCATTGAATCTTCGGAAATGAGGTTAAAGAAATTTTATAAATATGGCTAATGAAATTTAGTAATTCTAAAAATTTAGAAAAGAAGGCTCCTCTCCATTTATGTCGTATGTTCATTTACGTTGTATGATTTCAAATTGTACTTATAAGGAACTTAATAATAGTAGGTGCTATGACAAAATTGAAGTTACACTTTCTTTTAATAAGTTTTATTTTGTTTAACAATATGCAACACTTAGCAAGGAAAATAGTCATTTCAATTGGCATGGAAATTGGTTCAAATTGGTTATGTCCTGAAGTCCATACTATAAGTGTGCAAAGTTTCCGTCTTTTAGGTCATTCAGAGGAGGGGGGGGGGGCTTTTGGTGGATCTGGAAACACAAAAACATTTTAAACAATTATTGTGGATGAGCGAAGCGAAGCCCATTCTCCATTCCCAACGAAGCGAAATGAACATTTGCCTAAATTTTGAATCATTTTTATTCGAAAACTACAATAGGTAGGAAGATGAAATTTTGCGTACATACGTGAAATTGCACGCATATTTGCAGAATCACAATTTCAATTATTAAAACAAACTGTAACAGGGCAAAACGTCCATTTTGAAACGGCGCATGTTCATTACACTTCCTATAACTAACAAATAAACAACGGCTTTTAAACAGCTAATCAAAGCGTATGCACTTGCACGCACTGTGATTTAAACGCGATCCCGTATTTTAAATACGATTTTGCAATTTAAACGCTTTACTTTGATGTCAGTGTTTTCCTGTATTCTTATTTGTTTAATTTAATATTCGAAATTTAAAAATCTAATGTGCGCAGCACATGACTTTCTTTGCAGACTTATATCCACGTTCTCTTTATTTTAATTAAATTTAATTCACTTTTAATTCAATTTTCGTTCTCATTTGTTAGCTGGACTTATTTTCAAAGGTGGCGTAGAAAAATACGAAAAAAACTAATATATCTCGAGAACGGCTAGTTCTAGTGTAATGAAGTTGGTCTTATTCTTTTCTTTAAAAATTACGTATTAAACAAGCATTTAATGGATATATTTGAGCATGCGTAGCTTTTTAGTTTAGGTTTTGACAATTTTTGCGGTCCATTCTGCAAAAAAAGGCAGGTTATTTTTTCTGAATCGTACCAAAATCTAATTAGCACCAGGGTGACCTATATGTGACTCATCTACCGAATTTTGTGAAATTCGGTCCATTAGTTTTTCAGCTAGAGTGGATACAAGCTTTTGCGGGCCATTTCGCAAAAAAAAGGCGGGTTCTTTTATCCCGAATCGTACCCAAAACTAATCAGCACCAGACTCGCCCACAAGTGACTTACCTACAAAATTTTGTTAAATTCGGTGTATTAGTTTTTTAGTTAGAGTGGATACAAAATCTGCACAGACACACAGACACACTCACAGACGTCACGCTAAAAATGGTTTTTTCGTATTCTAGAGGTCTCGAAACATGTAGTTCCGTCGAAAACTCGAGTTGCGATTTTCGACATGATTCCAATACTTTCCCTATACATTACCATGTATTGCAAGGAAAGTAAAAACTTATGCTCTTTTGTATTAGGATTCTCAGATATTGAAATTGATTTCTTATACCCATAATTTTATAATTATTAGTTAAATTAAGTTTTAATTTAAATGTTCACAGTTCCCATACTTCATACGCTCGAAGCCATTTAAATCAGACTTTTTACTAGTTATGGAAATATTTCAAAAATCACTATACTTCTGTCAGCGATAAAAATAGTTTGATGTCTGACTCTTCCAAACGAAAATTGCCCCTGCGGAGATTGCCAATCTTCGACTTTTTTTCATATGCACAGCGCGCGGAATTGACTGACACTGACTTGCGGAACTGTTGTGAAATTGCTGACGTTCCAGCCTAACCTTCATTGCAATTTTTTAAAGATGCCTTTGACCGCCGTTTTTAGTTGTTCATCTATTTTGTTACTGTTTTGCGTGACATCTTCGCTCCAACGCTCAACATCAGGCGCTCATGCGGTGAGAGAGCGCTAAGCACCTCCCACTATGAAGATGAGTTAAATAGCGGCGTATTCGGTCCATGGTTATAGATGATGAGCTTGTTTATAAGGAGTAAAAAAATTTGATGTGGGCAGCACATGATTTTCCTGCAGACTTATATCCACGTTCTCTTTATTTCAATTAAATTTAATTCACTTTTAATTCAATTTTCGTTCTCATTTGAAAACTGGACTTATTTTCAAAGGTGGCGTAGAGAAAATACGAAAAAGCCAAAATATCTCGAGAACGGCTAGTCCTAGTGTAATGGGGTTGGTCTTATTCTTTTCTTCGTTAAAAATTACGTATAAAACAAGCATTTAATGGATATATTTGAGAATACGTAGTTTTTTATTTTGGATATTGGCGATTTTTGTGAGCCATTTTGCAAAACAAGGCAGGTTATTTTTTTCCGAATCGTACCAAAATCTAATCAGCACCAGGGTGTCTCACAACTGACTTATCTACCGAATTTTGTGAAATTCGGTCCATTAGTTTTTCAGCTAGAGTGGATAAAATCTTTTGCGGGCCATTTCGTAAAAAAGGCGGGTTCTTTTATCCCAAAACTAATTAGCACCTGATTCGCCCACAAGTGACTTATCTACCAAATTTTATGAAATTCGGTCCATTAGTTTTTTAGCTAGAGTGGATACAAAATCTGCACAGATATACAGACACACAGACAGACACACACACACACAGGCATCACGCTAAAAATAGTTTTTTCGTAGAGGTCTCGAAACGTGTAGATCCGTCGAAAACTCGAGTTGCAATTTTCGACATGATTCCAATACTTTCCCTATACATTACCATATATTGCAGGGAAAGTAAAAATAGAATAAAGTGAAAATTAAACAGCTTTCCTTAATCCGGAACGGCTATAGTAGCCCATTGGTTAGCAAGCTGGCCTAGAGATCGATAGGTGACGGAATGAAATTCCGAGCAGTATACAGGGTTTTTCAAAAACATTGACCTCGACTCTTATTCCTTAAATATTGATCTTAGACATATATAATAAATTACAAAGTTGCGCCAAAAAGGTACTGAATTTTATGAAATAGATACAAATTTTCAAGGGATTAAATTTGAAGAAATACAAAATTTAAATTTTTATACGGTCCCCGTACAAAAGACATTTACGATGAGCAAAATGTGCCTCGTACACTAATAAAGTGATGTACAAAATTTCGGCAATTTATCATAAAAAGTCCCAGAGATATGTTAAAACATAGTTGGTGAGGGATTAATCACAAATTAAAATGTAAGTGTTTACAGAAAGAGTGTAAATGACGCAACACAGAAATGCATCATAGGCAAATAATATGGATCCTGGGCATGGATGGAAAACATTTTGAACAAGCTTTGTAATTTTTGTGTGAAGTTATTATTTCTACTCAATGTAGATACTTTTGTACCAATAAATAGCAAAATTATTATTTATTTATGTAATCATAGTTTTCTTTCGTAATTTGAGTATGACCCCTGAAACGCAATCTGCTGACATGATTTTTCCCCTCTGAGAACCCATGTCGATGCATCGAAAAGTGGTTTAAGTCAGCATTTATGTTTTTCATATCTCTGGGACTTTTTATGATAGAATTCTGAAATTTTGTACATCACCTCATTAGTGTATGGAGCACATTTTACTCATTGGAAATGTTTTTGTACGGGGGCCGTATAAAAATATAAATTTTGTATTTCTTAAAATTTAATTCCCTTCAAAATTTTAATCGATTTCATAAAATTCTGCACCTATTTTACGTAACTTTGTATTTTATTATATATATCTAATATCAATATTCAAGGAATAAAAGTCGAAGTCAATGTTTTTGGAACACCCTGTATATTAACGTTCATGGCATTTTGAATTTCTTTCTAAAAAAAAACAAATCATAAAATCAGGGCCGACATCATCAGGTTTTATTTGTATTTAGATATTTTCTATTGTGATATGTAAAATTCACTGAAGTGTTACTCAATTCAACATTCTCATATAGAATCCATTTTTTAAGTAAATTTGAATCACACTGACAAACACCAGATTCAGTTAAATAAAATGATGTAAAAAACATCGCAGTCTTAGAACAATGGCGAGGATGTACATTCGCACATAAATTTACAAATTTTTCCTTTCTCGGTTTTATGCCAATTATTTCACTGTTTTAATTATCCACTATTTATAATGATCGTTAAAAATTAGAATAATTTCTACAACAATCATTTCATTCTTAATGGGGAAAATGTTTTATTGGAAACAATGCTGTGTATAGGGTCAAAGAAAAGATAATCATCTTGGTACCTTAAAAGATAAAGCGTCTTCTGGCCAGCTGGTGGTTCTATGTTTTGTTCCCAACTGATGAACGAGTTCATTACGATTGTGTTCAATCCACCAACTAACGAGTTCTTTATTTCTCAGTTATTTAATTATAATTTCTCATTTTCAAAAAAGTTGCGTTCAACTTGAGATTCACAGATATTTGAGGCTCATAGTTAGCCAGTGGCTAGAGGGCGCATCTAACATGTCATCTAAATTTTGCTTAAAAATTTGCTTTTTTTATAATTTTTATAAATTACTAATTTTTACTTTCCTTATATATATAATGTATAAGGAAAGTATTGTGACGGGGTCGAAAATTCGAATTCGAGTTTTCGACGGGAGAGCACGTGTCAAGCATCTCTGATCACGAATAAAACATTTTTGAAGTGATGTCTGTGTGTGTGTGTGTGTGTGTGTGTGAAAGTATGTGTGTGTGTGTGTCAGTGGGTCTGTGGAGACGATAACTGACGAACGAATGGACCGATTCGAACCAAATTTGGTACAAAAATCACAATCTGTAAACACTGGAAGCCTATTGTTTTTATACGCAATCGAATGTTCAGAACCCCCCTAAATTTTCGAATGAAATTTTGAAAAAATCGTCAAAAAATCAAAACCAATAATAAAGTTACGTAAATAGACATTTCTTATGTAATTTTTCAATAGAAAACGATTGACATAAATTTTAGAACGCTAACATGAACCATTCTCGAGATATTGCATACATTTTTCAAAAAAATTATCAAAAAGTCATATAAAATAGAAAAAAAAAATATTTCCTATTGAGAAACATGTTCACTTTTCATATATAATATCATGCGATAAATTGGGTGACATCATTCTCGTGGATCTAGCTCGTTCCATTCATGAAAAAAGATACTTTGAGTAATACTTTTGTATTTGAACGCCAATTTATCTGCTGTAAGAATAACCTATTTCTTCGTCCATAACGCTTGGCGAGATTTTGGCGACGAAATTGGCGGAATGTCGCCAACTTGGCGACTTTTTGAAATGTTGCCAAATTAACGAAAATCTCGCCAAATGGATAAAAATGACGATAAATCAATGAAAATGACGACTAATTGTCGAAAATTCAATATCTTGGAAAGGATATTAGTATCTACTAGAAGAAAAACCTATTTATTTTACAGTAAAAGTAGTAAGTTCATTTCATTATATAAGGAAAGTCATGTGTTGCCCACATCAGATTTTTTATAAATTATTGCTATTTTTTTATAAATTACTTTGCTTTGTATAGTATAGAAATAAGATATTTTTTAATATAGCTGAGTTTGTAGTTATACGATAATCATTTATATATTTTCATATTTCATTTTAAAATATTTAAACGGTTTAAAAATTCAATTAGGATAATAATATATGTGATATGTGAGAACAGATTGGATTTGACAATCGCTAGCTATACCTAAATATAATTCTCAAAGCATTGTGGTATTTTCAAGCTTTTTATCCAGAGGAGTTTATCTCCTCTCTAACTCCATGTTTGTTACTTTCCCTGCAATACATGGTAATGTATAGGGAAAGTATTGTATTCATGTCGAAAGCTTGTATCCACTCTAGCTGAAAAGCTAATGGACCGAACTTCACAAAATTTGGTAGATAAGTCGCTTGTGGGTCACTTTGGTGCTGTTTAGATTTTAGTACAATTCGAAAAAAAATAATCTGCCTTTTTTTGCAAAATGACCCGCAAAAATCGACAAAATCTAAAATAAAAAACTACGTACGCTGAAATATATCCATTAAATGCTTACTTTATACGTAATTTTTAACGAAGAAAAGAATAAAACCAACCCCATTACACTAGGGCTAGCCGTTCTCGAGATATTTTTGTTTTTTCGTTTTTTCTCTACGCCGTCTTTGAAAATGAGTCCAGTTACAAAATGAGAACGAAAATTGAATTAATAGTGAATTAAATTAAATTAAATTAAAGAGAATGTGTATATAAGTCTGCAGGGAAAGTAATGTGCTGCCCACATCAGATTTTTATATCATGCAATTAAATACGTTGTCGCATTGTGTGCGAAGGCAAAGAAAACTTAAGCAACGTATATAAGCACAGATAAAGCACCTTGTTAATAACAGTATAAGCCGATGATTAAAAATGTCAATCGATTTCGGAGGCAAAAAGCAGCATCCTTTTTCCAGATAGAAAAAATCTGATATGGGCAGCACATGACTTTCCCTGCAGACTTATATCCACGTTCTCTTTATTTTAATTAAATTTAATTCACTTTTAATTCAATTTTCGTTCCCATTTGATAACTGGACTTATTTTCAAAGGTGGCGTAGAGAAAAAACGAAAAAAAATAAAGTATCTCTAAGACGGCTAGTCTCTACACGTTTCAAGACTTCTAGAATACGAAAAAACCATTTTTAACGTGATGTCTGTGTGTGTGTGTGTCTGTGTGTCTGTCTGTGCAGATTTTGTATCCACTCTAACTAAAAAACTAATTAACCGAATTTCATAAAATTCGGTAGGTAAGTCACTTGTAGGTGAATCTGGTGCTGATTAGTTTTGAGTACGATTCGGGAAAAAAGAACCCGCCTTTTTTTTTTTTCGATATAGCCTGCAAAAGCTTGTATCCACTCTAGCTGAAAATCTCATGGGCCGAATTTCACAAAATTTGGTAGATAAGTCTCTTGTGGGTCACCCTGGTGCTGATTCGATTTTGGTATGATTCGGTAAAAAATAACCTGCCTTTTTTTGCTAAATGGCCCGCAAAAATCGTTAAATGTAAACTAAAAAACTACGTATAATGAAATATATCCATTAAATGCTTATTTTATACGTAATTTTTAACAATGAAAAGAATAAGATCAACCCCATTTCACTAGGACTAGCCGTTCTCGAGATATTTTCGTTTTTTCGTTTTTTCGCTACGCCACCTTTGAAAATGAGTCCAGTTACCAAATGAGAACGAAAATTGAATTAATAGTGAATTAAATTTAAAGTAAATAAAGAAAATGTGTATATATATATATAACTCTGCAGGGAAAGTCATGTGCTGCCCACATCAGATTTTTTACTTTCCCAGCAATACATGGTAATGTATAGGGAAAGTATTGAAATCATGTCGAAAATCGCAACTCAAATTTTCGACGTATTTACACGTTTCGAGACCTCTAGAATACGAGAAAACTATTTTTTGCATGATGTCTATGTGTGTGTCTGTCTGTCTGTGTGTCTGTCTGTGTATCTGACTGTCTGTGCAGATTTTGTATCCACTCTAACTAAAAAACTTATGGACCAAATTTCATAATATTTGGTAGGTAGGTCATTTGTGGGCGAATCTGGTGCTGATTAGTTATAGGTAGGATTCGGAATAGAACCCCCGCCTTTTTTGCGAAATGGCCCGCAAAAGCTTGTATCCACCCTAGCTAAAAAACTAATAGACCGAATTTCACAAAATTCGGTAGATAAGTCGCTCGCGGATCACCCTGGTGCTGATTAGATTTTGGTACGGTTCGGAAGACATTAACCTGCCTTTTTTTGCAAATTGGCCCGCTAAAATCGACAAATCTAAAAAAACTACGTATACTCAAATATATCCATTAAATGCTTGTTTAATACGTAATTTTTAACGAAGAAAAGAATAAGACCAACCCCATTCCATTAGGACTAGCCGTTCTCGAGATATTTTATTTTTTTCGTTTTTTCTCTACGTCACCTTTGAAAATGAGTCCAGTTACCAAATGAGAACGAAAATTGCATTAAAAGTTAATTAAATTTAATTAAAATAAAGAGAACGTGTATATATGTCTGCAGGGAAAGTCATGTGCTGCCCACATCAGATTATTACTTTCCCTGCAATACATGGTAATGTATAGGGAAAGTATTGGAATCATGCCGAAAATCGCAACTCGAGTTTTCGATGTATCTCCACATTTCGAGACCTCTAGAATACGAAAAAACTATTTTTAGCATGACGTCTGTGTGTGTGTCTGTCTGTGTGTCAGTCTGTCTGTCTATGCAGATTTTGTATCCACTCTAGCTAAAACACTACTGGACCGAATTTCACAAAAATCGATTGATAAGTCACTTGTGTGTTACCCTGGTTCTGATTAGATTTTAGTACGATTCGGAAAAATAACCTGCCTTTTTTTACGAAATGGCCCGCAAAAATCGTCAAAATCTAAAATAAGAGCTACGTATACTGAAATATAGCCATTAAATGCCTGTGTCATACGTAATTTATAAAGAAGAAATTAATAAGACCAACCCTATTACACTCGGACTAGCCGTTCTCGAGATGTATTAGCTTTTTTTGTATTTTCTCTACGCCACCTTTGAAAATAAGTCCAGTTACCAAATGAGAACGAAAATTGAATTCAATTTAATTAAATTTAATTAACATAAAGAGAACGTGGATATATCTGCAGGGAAAGTCATGTTCTGTCCATATCAGATTTTTGGATTTGCGAGCATGATATTTCAAGAACCGTTTGATGAATTCTTATGTTGTATGTTTATTTTATATGCTTAGCATACAAAATATGGTTTGCAAAAAATTACTTAGCATACAGAAAATGGCATCACCGTCCGATAAGCATGCTAGATTTATATGTGTAACTTATAAAATGAACAAGAAAGATCAATCATGCTTAAAGCATTGATTATGAAACACTTTCCAACTTCAATGCAATTTTATTTTAAAAAGTCGAAAATGCAATACATTCCTCGGTAATATTTTAAAACTTATCACAATATTACATTAATTTATTATATTTGAAAACTTAAACCTTCATTGAAAAAAATGAACTTCATTCAAATGACGGCATTGAAATATAAATTGCATGGTTTAAATATCTCTAAAATACGATACATTCCAGGGTAATATTTTTAAAACTATCATAATACTACGATAATTTATTATATTTCAAAACTTCATCCAAAGCAACTGAAATTAATTCAAATGACGTCATAGGGAAAATAACACGCCTGGATCTATCTATAAAAACAGGATTTCATTCATAACTTTCTCCCATTCATTTCATTCATAACAATACTATAATAATTTTATTTTATTTAAAAATTAAGACCATGGAGCTACAAGTAATTAAACTCTATATTTAAAACTTCATCGAACAAAATCGTCCTTCTCTTTATAAAATCAATTAATATTTCATTCATATCAGCCATGCAGACTCCATGGACTGAATTATTTTGTGTTAAAGAAATACAGCGATTCTAATACAACTCATTCTACACATTTTGCTGTTTACATTTTACATAGGTGAAAAATAGGCTTCGTTGTAGAAATAATCAAATTTGGATAATCATTTAAACTCAAATATATTGTATTTGCGTTGTTTCAGTATGCAGATGCACAGAATTTAAGCAAAAATAAAGTAGTTTTAGGACGGATACAACACTCAATATGAATTAAAAAGAACTTAAAAAATCACGATTTTGAAACAAGATGGATGCCATATATCATTTTGAAGTGGATCATGTGATCGTTTCACACCATGGTCACGTGATCGTTTCATATAAGAGGTGTAATTATTATTTTAATTTTTATTTAAAAAACTACTGAATATATTTCACTGAATTTTTTTATATATATTTTATGGAACAATTTGAATATTACCTAAAATTTTCGAAGCAATTTGTGAATTTTAAATCCGCTTAAAAAATTTTTGAAAAATTAGTTCCCATAGGGCTCAATGTATTTCATTTTTTTAACCCGGGTTCAATCCAAAATTAATTGGGTGATATTATTCATTTATATTCCCATAGGTCCTACAGACCGTCTGAACAACATACTAAAATTTCATTTTGATTAAGTCATTTTTACGGCAGTTATCGTACTAACGGACAGACAGACAGAATGAACAAAGTCATAAACACTTTTCAACTTTGTTGTAAAGTGTTAAAAATTTTAAAGCAAAAATGTTGTTAAAAATTGTGAAAAAAAAATGCATTAATTTACCCCATTAAATATTTAAATAAATAAGTGATCCTAGTATGCAAGTATATTATGAATATTGTCACTGATAAAATTTCAAGCTAGTTTGATTATATCCATAATAATTGAAGATATCAAGGACAAAACAGCATATTATGATTTTATCAGCAATTAAACATATGTACATTATTTGTATAATTACATATGTACATAATAACATATGTACATTATACGTATAGTTATTTTGTATATAATATTTCTCAATTTTCAATTATTTTTATATTTTTATCTTAAAGAAGAATATTATTTTCTTTACCCTAAAAATTTAATTCCAATATAACTTCAATAGATTTTATTTTTAAAATAGAATTTAAGCTTCTGTTGGTTTTGTCGGCATTTTCGTATTTTAAGAGTAAGTAAAGAAGTATTAAAAGGAGTATTTATTAAAGAAATACTAAGAGGTGTATTTTATAAAAGAAGTATCAAGAAGTATTTTATAAAGAAGTATATTATTTTTCAGATTTCTTAAACAGCTATTTGGGCGAATTTTTACAGTTTTGTTATATTCATTTAATTTTTACTATATGATATTTCCTTGCAGGTTTATACTGTTTAGTCAACAACGCTGGAGTTCTGTCCTTCACTGAGTTTGAGCTGATGACAAGCGAAATGTGCGAGGAGGTGATTGACGTCAATTTGATGGGAGCTATCAGAACCACGAAACATTTTATGCCCCTCCTCACAGACAATGGTAAGTAAAACCAGCTGTTATTAAGTTTCAAAGAGGGGTGTTTACATTTATTTCATCCAACTTTTAAATTCACCGTATTTTATTGCAACTAACCAATTTTTATCAAAGCTTTTTACTTTCCCTGCAATACATGGTAATGCATAGGGAAAGTATTGGAATCATGTCGAAAATTGAAACTCGAGTTTTCGACGGATCTACACGTTTTGGGACCTCTAAAACACGGAACAACTATTTTTAGCGTGGCGTCTATGTGTGTGTTTGTCTGTCTGTGCAATGCATTCATTCACTCTAACTCAAAAATTAATGGACCAAATTTCATAAAATTTGGTAGGGAAGTCACTTGTGAGTAACCCTGGTGCTGATTAGTTTTTAATACGATTCAGAATTTAAAAAAAACCCTCCTTTTTATTGCGAAATTGTCCTCAAAAATTGTATGTATCCACTCTAATTGAAAAACAAAATACATTAAATTTTACAAAATTTGGAAGATAAGTCACTTGTGGGTTACCCTGGTGCTGATTAGATTTTAGTACAATTCGAAAAAAAGTAACCTGCCCTCTTTTTATTTTTGCAAAATGGCCCGCAAAACTCGACAAAATCTGAAATTAAAAACTACGTATGCTCAAAAATATAAATTAAATGCTTGTTTTATAGGTAATTTTTAACAACGAAAAGAATAATGCCTAACGCTTTACACTAGGACTAGCCGTTCTCGAGATATTTTAGTTTTTTCGCATTTTCGCTACGCCACTTTTTAAAATATGTCCAGTTACCAAATGGGAACGAAAATTGAATTAAAATTACAAATTCAGTGTAATTTTAAACACTTGTGGGTGTTATTTTGTGCACTTAAACTCTATATAATTAATTATTAAAATTATTGCAGAAATAAGGAGAACGTGAATATGAGTCTGCAGGGAAAGTCCACTTTGGCTGCTCACATCTGAATTTTTATTTGGTTTTGATATTTTTCATTTATTAATTATTTAATTTTGTCAATAAATACATATTGTTTATTTTGAATGTTTTTTTTTTGTGATAAATTTAATTATTGACATTATAACTACAGTGATGCCATTCAGGGTCCGATTAATATTTAACGAAGGGTCCCCCCTAAAACGGTTTATCCGTCATTGATTAATATAAGCTCAAATTAAATATTTTTAAACATGATGTAAAAAGAAAAAAAATTACTTTTAAATTACTGAAAATAGGTGACTGCATATTATATATGCGGAAAAGCATATGTTACTGGCGTTGTAAAAATATCGAGAATGTATTACTTTCCCTGCAATACATGGTAATGTATAGGGAAAGTATTGGAATCAACCTTTTTACTTTCCCTGCAATACATGGTAATGTATAGGGAAAGTATTGGAATCAACCTTTTTACTTTCCCTGCAATACATGGTAATGTATAGGGAAAGTATTAGAATCATGTCGAAAATCGCAACTCGAGTTTTCGACGAATCTATACGTTTTGACGCCTCTGGAATACGAAAAAACCATTTTCAGCATGACATCTCTGCTTGTCTATCTGTTTGTGCAATGTATGTATGCGCTCTAACTGAAAAACAAATTGACCGAATTTCATAAAATTTGGTAGGTAAGTCACTTGTGGGTGACCCTGGTGCTGATTAGATTTTGGTAGGGTTCGGTATGAAAGAACCTGCCTTTTTTTCTGAAATGGCCCGCAGAATTCGATGTATCCACTCTAGCTTAAAAACTAATTCGTCAAATTTCACAAAATTTGGTAGATAAATCACTTATGGGATGCCCTGGTGCTGATAAGATTTTGGTAAGATTCGGAAAAATAGAACCTCCTTTTTTTTTTTGCGAAATGGCCTCCAAAAATCGTCAAATCTAAAATAAAAGACTGCGTGTGCTCAAATGTGTCAATTAAATGCGTGTTCTATACGTAATTTTTGACGAGCAAAAGAATAAAACCAACCCTATTACTTTAGAACTAACCGTTCTCGAGATATTTGAGTTTTTTTTTTCATTTTTGTTACGCCACCTTTGAAAAACTTTCCAGTTATCAAATAAAAACAAAATTGAATTAAATTAATTCAGTGTTATTTTGTTCAATTAAACTCAATTTAATGAATTAAAGAAATAAAGGGAAAATGAAGTTGATTCTGCAGGGTAAGCCATGTACTGTTCACATCAGATATTTTTAACTTAACTAAAATACCTATAGTACAATATAAAGTAATTTATTAAATTATCAACAGGTTTTGAAAACAAAAAAGAGCCTCTTATGCAAGGATAAATAAGATAAATCAGTCAGTACAGCAAAGGCAGAAATATTTCTGTGAATAGAAAAATGATCACGTGAGCAAGGAATATAATGTTGCCAATCCAAAACAATAGTTGCAAAAATAAATAAATATATAAAAGTGGAAATGAAAGCAGGAGATTGAAAAAAAAAAAAAATTGCTCAAACCACTGTTTCTTCATTTATAAAAAAAATGACTACGAAGTTTAGCATGAGCTAAAAAAAAAAATAAAATAAAACAACAGTTTCGGAAAATAAAAATCCCTATCTTCTCACTGAAAAAGGAAATGACAGGGAAATTACAATATTTACGAATAACAGCGAAGCTGCTAATCGACTGTTTTATACTGCTACTAACAAAGTATTATAATATTTATATTATTTAAGATAGTAACATTATTTTTTCTGTTCAACCTGTGTGTTTCTGCTGATACTATTATAATGAATAATGTTCTTTTAGGGTTTCATTTTATATATTCATCCTAGAAACAATACTAGATGGCAGCACCAAAAGAGTCTTCGTAGTATTCATTATAAAGCTGATTATTTAGTGCTGCCATCTGCTATCGATTCTGTACACTATATATCAGTTACATTTGTATACTTGTTATGTATTATTAATTTAATGAATAAACGAAGCAGTCAACTACTGATAGTTAAAGTCTCTATGCCTCCCAATCCCAATATAACCAAGCTAGGTAAATGTATAGCGTTATTTCTGTTTCCGTTACTATGATTTAACATATAAACTTAATATCACATTTCATGCTATTTAAAATTTTATTCTAGAATAGGCATCAACATCGCACTAGTCCAGTTAAGAAACGTAAAGTTCTACTTAATGGAATGAATATGGTCATTAGAAAATGTTAAAGGATTATAAAAGGCTTTGCTTCTGTGTCTGCATCTTAAAAGATATGGACTACATGCTAAAAATAGAATCCTCTAGTAGTGACATCTATTATCCAAATTTGTAATGAAATATAACGATAGGAATTGGAGGAAAAGTAAAATTTGATTTGGAGAATATTTGAAATGCGAATTGGGGGAAATTTGAAATTTGTATTGAATGAATATTGATATTTAGAATTAGATGACACCGCAATTTGAAATGTTAAAAAAAAATGTTTTTTTTTCTTTTGAGATATTGTGTTATTTAAATATAAAATTTCGAATTATTATAAATTCATATGAATCAAAATGGCTGTTGTGAATTTTTTAAATATTGAAATTTGAAATTTACAATCATGATTGAATGAAATTCAGATTTAAAAGATATTGCTATTTCAAATAGAATTTATATATAGTGATTCGGTAAATTTTTACTAAATTAATTTATTTTGCATTTATTTTAATTTAATATTTAATTATTTTTACTAAATTATTATATCTTCTTATTTGCATATTCTGTAAGGCGAAACAAGATATTTTAATAAATAAGACTGATGTAAATATCTTACACATCTAATGAAAATCGAGAACTATTTGAATCTAACTATTTATTTTTTTATATATAGGTCGAATAGTTACTATCACCAGTATTTTAGCCCGTCTCTATTTTCCAAATACTTCTGTTTATGCTGCCACTAAGCATGGGCTCGATGGATTTTTCACTACCCTCCGGTACGAGCTTCAAAACAGAGGGATACATGTAGCCACCGTAGAACCAGGAGATTTCTCAAGAACCACAGACATCATGCAGGTGAATAGACTTTGCCATATAAAACCTATTTTTTCTCCAATGACTTTTCAATTAGTATTAGAGATTTTACGACTGGGACGAAAATCTTTTACTTTCTACTACTACTTACTTTCTACTGCTACTTCTTTTTACTTTCCCTGCAATACATGGTATGTATAGGGAAAGTATTGGAATCATGCCGAAAATCGCGACTCGAATTTTCGATGGATCTACACGTTTCGAGACCTCTAAATCACGAAAAAACTATTTTTAGCGTGACGTCTGTGTGTGTGTCTGTGTATGTGTCTGTGTGTCTGTCTGTCTGCGTGTGTGTGTGTGTGTGTATGTATCTGTGTGTCTGTCTGTCTGTGCGTCTGTGTGTCTATGTATATGTCTGTGCAGATTTTGTATCCACTCTAACTAAAAAACTAATGAACCGAATTTCATAAAATTCGGTAGGTAAATCACTTGTGGGTGAATCTGGTGCTGATTAGTTTTGGGTACGATTCTCACTCTCAAGGACTCAAGGACGGGGTTAGTGGAGTACCCAGGAGAGGAAATGCTTCCTCCCTTTAAACTCCAGAAGAAAAGGAAAAAAGAAATGAAGAAGGAAGTAGTAACGTGTAATTTAAGCAACTAATAGGTAGTTGAGAACTAAGAGATGCTTGGGGGGGGGGACCTAAGTCCTACCCTTCCCCAAGTCTTCAGAAGACTGAATGTTGGGGCCCAAGCGAGCGCCCAACAGAGTAGAAAAAAGAGGGGGATAGACTGGGTACGCCCCGAGGGGCGCAGGGCCTTGAGCTTGAGAAGTGCCTAGTAGCGACGAAGGGGGGAAGGCTTGCCAACAAATCGCGCAGTCCCAAAAGCTAGGGAGGAGTACAGCTGCTAGAGTCTGCAACTAACAAAAGGAGAGCTAATAAAACTATGATGGACGGAGCCGCTTTTTAGGGCGGAAGTAAATATCCCTCACCGATCGAGCAAGTAACGACCGGGGGCGCTTTCGCGTGCCCGGCCGACCAGTCCGATAGTGCGGGATATTGTCCAACGTAGGATTATTTACGCTTCTCAGACCTCTATGAAAATTTAAAGAGAGTTTTTTGACATATTCCAAGACGGACCTAATTCTGAGGTCTTTGTGCAGGACTTCTAGTTGGACGTAGGTCGGCAGATTAGCAAACATACGCAGTGCGTTATTTTGGATGACTTGAAGCTTCTTAAGGTGAGTCTCAGCCGCGGTACCCCAAATTGGGACACCGTACGTCATGATGGGACGAATGTAGGACTTGTATAGCAATAACTTATTCTGAGTGGACAGGCGGCTATTTCTAGCCAAAAGGGGTCGAAGTTGGGCAAGTGCAGACTTCACTTTCTTACTAGTTTCGGAAATGTGAAGTTTCCACGTCAATTTAGAATCTAAGTACACTCCTAGGTACTTATAACTATCTTGCCAGGGAATAGGCTGATTATTTAAGATGAGATTAGCGGGATGAGTATTCCGGGGGGGGGGGGAGGTGACAGCAGCACACTTACCGACGTTTACTTTGATTCTCCATTTGATCAGCCATTGTGTCAGCTTGTCCAGATAGCTTTGAAGAATGCTGTGCACGACTTGTGTCTGTTTGTGATGAGTGATCAGGGCGGTGTCATCGGCATAGAGGCCAAGGGCGACACCGGGGGAGCGCGGAAGATCGTTAATGTAGAGGTTGAACAGTTTGGGCCCAACAAGAGAACCTTGCGGGACCCCGCTGAGAACATTCCTGGGAGAGGATATGATGTCGGCAACACGAACGGCAAAACTTCGACCAGTTAAATAAGAGTGAAAGATATGAATAAGATTTGGAGGGAAGGAGCGTTTGATAAGTTTGAACAACAACCCGTTTATCCACACCTTATCAAACGCCTTCTGCAGATCCAGAAAAACAATGGACGAGCTTTCGCGTTTGCTACGCGCCCCATGGACGAGCTCAACGACCCGCAGCAGCTGGTGCTGAGTGGAGTGTTTCTTCCTGAACCCATATTGTTCAGGAATAACTATGTTCCTCAGGTCGCAGAACTCGTCCATGCGACGCATTAAGACAAACTCGAAAAGCTTCGAAAGACCTGAAAGTAGAGAGATTGGACGGTAGTTGACCGCAAGCGAATGGTCAAGACCTGGCTTGGGAAGGGGTGCAACAATGGCTACCTTCCAAGCCCCAGGGAAATAATTATGTCGTAAAAGGAGGTTGAAGAGCTTTACTATATAATTATATAGTAAAGAAGGCAGGCTCTTCAACATCATGGAAGTGATGAGATCCTTCCCAGGAGCCTTGTTCTTCTTGAGTTTTAGAATACGGGGCTGCAGCTCTTTCCAAGTGACATCAGTCAGAGTATAAGGAATCGGTGTTGTGATGAACTGTTCAACCTTGGCGTCCACGAACGCAACCGTCCTGGGATCGATTACGTCGTGGTGTGGTTCAAACTGGCTTCTAAGACTGTCTGCAAGCAGCTCAGCCTTTTGTGTGTGAGAAGTCGCCCTGAAGTTAGGACCTTCAAGGGTCGGAATGTGTGTTTTGTGCCTACGAATGCGTGAGGTTGCCCTCCAAATGGTGTTGTCTTGGGTACGATTCGGGATAAAAGAACCCGCCTTTTTTGCGAAATGACCCGTAAAAGTCTGAATCCACTCTAGCTGAAACACTAATGGCCCGAATTTCACAAAATTCGATAGATAAGTCTTTTGTGGGTTACCCTGGTGCTGATTAGATTTTGGTACGATTCGGAAAAAAATAACCGGCCTTTTTTGTAAAATGGCCGTCAAAAATGGTCAAAATCTAAAATAAAAAACTACGTATGCTCAAATATATTCATTAAAAGCTTGTTTTATACGCAATTTTTAACGAAGAAAAGAATAAGATCAACCCCATTACACTAGGACTAGCCGTTCTCGAGATATTTTAGCTTTTTCGTATTTTCTCTA
Source organism: Amaurobius ferox (assembly GCA_951213105.1). Classification (NCBI taxonomy): domain Eukaryota; kingdom Metazoa; phylum Arthropoda; class Arachnida; order Araneae; family Amaurobiidae; genus Amaurobius; species Amaurobius ferox. Next base: position 88,993,154 of record OX578147.1, on the reverse strand, counting down.
CTCCACCTTTGAAAATAAGTCCAGTTACCAAATGAGAACGAAAATTGAATTAAAAGTGAATTAAATTTAATTAAAATAACGAGAAAGTGGATATAAGTCTGCAGGGAAAGTCATGTGCTGCCTACATCAGATTCTTTAGTTTCGTTTTAAATCTCATATCATTTCCACTGTTCTGTTTTCCCTCTTCTGGTGACGTGTGGTCGATCTATGTTTTTCCCAGCTTGAAATATTTGTAGCTGTTTCGATTTCAGTTTCCGATACGCCCCTTTGAGTGTTTGTCCTCGCTCGTTACTTTACCTATTTCATCACAGTTGTATTTGAACTTTCGACCGGAGAGCTAGCCCATAACGCCCTTAAAACAGTTGTAATCACCAAATTATCTTATTCCTGATTTCTATCAAGGAAGTAATAAAAATTTGCATCCTCACAAGCAGCAGTTATAGTCATAATTTAATAGCATACCTGCCTTTTTATGCCACCGCATGTCTCTGCAATATTTATATGATTGTCTAAGGTATTTTGTCTTTCTTAATCCTCCAGAAGTCACCCTCACCCATGCGGTGATCTAAATGACTGAATCTTTGCACATTTATAACATCAATCACAAGTCATAGAACCAGATTTTCTACCCCCTGAGCAGGGGGTAGATGAAATTGGGAGTCAAAAAGGATTTCCAGACTCTCCAAAAGGCCCCCTCTCCTCGGTGATCTAAGAAACTGTATCTTTGCAAGGATTCAGTCATTTAGAGGTCTTTTAGATCATCACCTCGAAGGTTGACATAAGTGTGCATGCACACTTGTATCAACTTTCGAGAAGTACTTTAAGCTCTGATTAATAGTTTTGTTATCAACTCCGAGATATAACGTCACAGAGCCAAATTTTCTACTAGCACTTGCCCCGAGGGCAGATAAAATTGGGGGTCAAAAAGTATTTCTTGACCCCCAAGTGCTCTCCCGTCATATAGAAGCCTGAAACTTTGCATCCTTATACTAGTATCAACCATGATACAAAACCGAACGGAACCGAAATTCCGATCTCTCACTTGGAGGAGATTTATTTATTTTTTTTTATTAATTATTTTTATTTTTCCAAAGGGACTATACAGAAGGTCTGCCGGAGACCAAAAAGGCTTAATATTTGCTCACATATAGCATCAACTATGCGATATATAACCATCAAGAAGAAAAATCTAACGGAGCTTTTCGACCTCCCCCAAGGTAAGACAAAATGGGGTAGGTCGAAATGTCTTTCAAGATTTGTAGAATCTATCCGGTAATTTAGAAGACTAAAACTGCACTTTATAGTATCGACTACGGTACAGTACCTAACTGAGCTTCTATCGATTAAGACGATCATTTTCGGTGATAATCGCTAGGCATTGTTTAACAAAATAAAACTTTTGTTTAAAATAAAATAAATTTTGTAATAAAACAAAATAAAAGGTAGCAACTTTAATTTTTAAGTGATTCTCTGTCTTTGGCGCGTTTAAATACTAGTTACCAATGTTTATTCAACACTCCCTCGATTTTTGCAGTATCTCCCTTGTCTGTTTTTGCAGTATCTCCCTTGTCTGTTTTTGCAGTATCTCCCTTGTCTGTTTTTGCAGTATCTCCCTTGTCTGTTTTTGCAGTATCTCCCTTGTCTGTTTTTGCAGTATCTCCCTTGTTTGTTTTTGCAGTATCTCCCTTGTCTGTTTTTACAGTATCTCCCTTGTCTGTTTTTGCAGTATCTCCCTTGTCTGTTTCTGCAGTATCTCCCTTGTCTGTTTTTGCAGTATCTCCCTTGTCTGTTTTTGCAGTATCTCCCATGTCTGCTTTTGCAGTATCTCCCTTGTCTGTTTTTGCAGTATCTCCCTTGTCTGTTTTTGCAGTATCTCCCTTGTCTGTTTTTGCAGTATCTCCCTTGTCTGTTTTTGCAGTATCTCCCTGTCCGCACTTATAGGTGCGGAGATTATAAACACAGTAGCATCTACAGGGTGTCCCAAAAAGATTGAAACGCGCTTTAATTCTTTACCTGTTGGAGATAAGTGGGCAATGTAAATTGCAAAAATGCTGAAAGTAAGGTTGGAAATAAGACTACGTTAATGAAATAGTCCTCCTATTTATTTTTAAAAAGTTACACTTTTTAAATTTTTATACGGCCCCCTTAGACAAATTTGGTCGATCAAAAAATTTTTATATAGTACATAATCTTTTTCTTGAAAATTTTTATGAGTATATAATCTTTCACAGTGGACGCAAAGTCACGTGGAAGACATGTGGAGAAATCTCTCTCTGGAAGAACAGCGATCCAAGCGCCACTTGTACGAAGCGGTGAAGAAGAGAACTTCCGTCCAGAAAGCTTCTGTGCAGGATCAAGAAAGAAACTATAAAATGCTGCTTAATGATGTCGAGGATGCAATGCTCGCTGAAGAACCTTATACGCGATATGTGAGTGCGCCTTTAACGACAAGATTTTTCCTGTCTTTCCTAAGAATGATTCCTGAGGAATTAGCGTACAAACTCACCTCTGCTAAATCCCTTTGATCATTTTTTTTTTGTTGTTTGTTTATAACTGCATTGATGTGATAGTGTGTTGTAGTCGATTTGTGTTATCATAAATAAATATTTTGTATTATTTTATAAATGATGCATGTGGAAATTTATTTTTATTTTCTCATACGTAGTATTGTGAAAGTGTTATTTTCACGAAAATTTTTGATTTCGAGATTTTGATGCCAATATATGTTTTAAGACCTCCTGAACGTGTTTCGACTAGTTTTGTGGAATGATGCCTGTGGTCGATTTCTTGTGTATACAACAGCGGACACAAATATTAACGGATTTTCTCGAAACTTTGTATCCGGTTTTATCAAAAAATCTAAAACTAGATACATTTTTCTTTTAAATTCGAGAAAAAATTTAGTCCGAAATTTATTTAAAATGTTATATTTTAACATGGCAGCATAGGACAAAATTTGAAATAATCGTGCATAAAAGGGTTTTAACTATTTTACCTCAGTATTCAGAAATGCTTTTCTCATCTCGAATTTTTACGTTTCTTATATTACATAATATAATGTATAAGGAAAATACTGTGACGGGGTCGAAAATTCGAATTCGAGTTTTTGACGGGAGAGCACGTTTCAAGCATCTCTGAACACGAATCGAATGCATTTTAGGTGATGAGGTGTGTGTGTCAGTGAGTCTGTAGAGACGACATCTCACTAATGGATGGAGCGATTCGAACGAAATTTGGTACAAAAATTACAATCAGTGAATATTGGAAGCCTATTGATTTTAAACACAATTAAATGTTCGGAAGACCCCCCTCCCCCAATTTTCCAATAAAATTTTAATAAAATACAAATCCTTTAATAAAGTCACGTAAATAATCATTTCTTATGTAATGTTTCATTAGAAAACGACTGATATAAACATTGAAATGCTAACATGAACCGTTCGTTCTCAAGATATTGCCCATTTTTCAAATAAATTTATCAAAAACTCAGATAAGAAAAGTATTAGCTATTGTGAAATATGTTCACTTTTCATATATAATATTATGTGATATATTTGTTAACATCATTCTTGTATATCTAGTTCATTCCATTCAAGAGAGGAGATACTTTGGGTAGTAGTATTTGACGTCTAACAATTCGCCAATAGTCATGTACTATAATAATAACTTATTTCTCCATCCGTAAAGTTTGGCGAAATTTTGGCGCCTGATTTGGCGGAATATCTCCAACTTGGCTCTTTAAATGTTACCACATTGACGAAGATGTCACCAAATTGGTAAGAATGACACTAAATCAATAGAAGTGACGACTAATAGATGAAAATTCGGTATCTTGGAAAGAATGTAAAAATCGACTATAAGAATAACCTATTTCTCCGTCCATTCGCCCGTAACACTTGGCGAAGAATTTATCGTCGAGATGTTAACAAATTGGCGACATTTAAATATTACCAAATTGACTAAAATGTCGTAAAAGTGATAAAAATATCCCTAAATTGATAAAAATGACGTAAATGGGAGGTAATGTTTTGCAAATTTTAAGTTTCGTCATATAACGAGTTTACCTTCTAGTATATAAAAAATGCTCTTCTCTCCGTTAGTCTGTAACGCATGGCGTTATATTTGGCGAACTTTGTGAATAGTCTAACGCAATAGCGCCAACTTGGCAATATTTCTCCCCAGATTGATGAAAATGTCTTCAAAATTGAAAAAATGAAGCAAAATTAACGAAAACGACGCCAAATTGATGAATTAATTATTGAAATACTTTTGTATATGGACTATATTAATTATCGAGGATGCTATCAATATTGATAATTGTCAATTTACGATTGCGTGAAATACAAGTTAATTGTGTACTTCGAATACTAGTTTTGCATGTTGTACTCTGCAAAGCGCCCAATGTACAATTCAACGTTAAAAACATTGTCGTTGATCTTATACATTATATTTTCACTGTAAAAGAAGTAAATTCATTGCATTATATAAAGAATGTCATGTGCTGCCAACATCAGGTTTTACCATGCATATAAGGAAATTAGAATTCGAATGTAATATTTTCAATTTTCAGTTAAAAAGTTTGAAATGTATATTACATCTGATTTTATTATATTTATATATAATTCTAATCTAAAATATAAGCATTCAAAAACTTCTTGTTTTGTATTTTATAGTTTTTCTTTTACAATAAAAATATAAATAGTTTCTATTTTCAATTTTGCTCAACTATTTTGCGGAACGGCCTGGCAGTTAAAATACTGGTTCACTGGTCATGTTGTCTGTTTCCAATTGCAAAAGCTGTGGGTTCGAGTCCGTCCAGTCGTGTTTAGTACATCGAGTCGTTTCTGTTTTTATCCTTCTTCTGACCAGTTTCTCTTTTGAGCTTAAATGGATTAATGAGGGGGCTCGGTATATACGAATCGGCTAGCTTAGTGGCCATCACAGACTAATATATAGTATTCTGTGGTGGCCATGTTGTCTGTTACCATTAATAGAGTTTGTGTGTTCGAATCCATCCGCTTGCATTGCCTATTCCGCGTTGAGTCGTTTTGTTTTCTGTACTTTTTGTGGTGGATGTTTCCTTTAAATTTAAATACATTAATTAGTTCCTACAGAGAAGTGGCTGCGGCTCAGTGGTTATCTTTCATGTTTTTAATTCCAGAGGGTGTGGGTTCGAGTCCATCCACTCACATTGAGTATAGCGAGTTCGTCGTTTCGGTTTCTGTATTTTTTCTGATCAGTCTCTCCTGTAAGTTTAAATAGATTAATTATTATTTGCGGTACGTGTATTGACTGGCTCTGTGGTCATGTCGTCTGTTTCCAACTCCAGCGGCTGTGGGTTCGAGTTCGTCCCATTGCATTGAATGGAGTGCTTAGTCATTTTTGTTTCTGCGCTCTTCCTGATCCTTTACGTTTAAATAGATAAATTTGGACGTTCGGTATGTGAACTGGCTGGTTTAGTGGTCATATTGTCTGCTTCTAGAAACTGTGGGTTCTAGTCCGTCTCCTCACATTCAGTATAGAGAACTGAGTTATTTTATTTTCTATCCGTTTTTTTTTTAATCAGTCTCTTCTTTAAGTTTATAAAGATTAATTAAGACCATAAGGATATGAACTGGCTGGCACAGTTGTTATGCTGCCTGTTTTCTATTGCAGAGGCTGTGGGTTCTAGTCCATCTTTCGCATTGAGTATACAGAGTCGTTTTGGTTTCTGTGTTTTTTCTGATCGGCGTCTTCTTTAAGTTTTAATATACTAATTAGGATATTTGGCATGTGGATTGGCTGGCTCAGTGGTTATGTTGTTTTGATCCAATCCTAGAGGCTGTGGGTTCGAGCCTGTTGAGTCATTTTACCACTTGTGCTTTTTGTGATCAGTTTCTCCGTTAAGTTTAAATAGATTAATTATGATCATCGGTATGTGAGCTGGCTGGCTTAGCGGTCATGTAGTCTGTTTCCAGATCTAGAGGCTATGGGTTCGAGTCCACCCATCTGTATTGAGACTTCAGAGCAACACATTTTTTTCCTAAAATATTAATTGACCGGAAATGACGTACTGGAAGTGACGTCACAGGAAATGACATACCGGAAGTGACGCCACTCCCTGTACCATTACCTTGTCGGGAAAAAGAGATGCAATGTTGTCAAAAATGCATAAAATTTTGGGACTTGGTTAACAGGTGTCATGTGGCACAAAATAAGCCCTGCACGAACTTTGGACGAGGAAGGGTGGTGTGCTCGACACCGAAGCCAGCAGGCCCGAAGAGAAACCCCGCCAGCCACGGCGGAGCTCACACACCGCTCGTCCTTCATCACGTGCAGATAATTTAGTAAGAAATATAAGAAAGTCAGAGAAGAATTCAAGACAATCGATTTAATAAGGAACCCGCACTATCTCCCCTTCCTCAAAGCCCACCTTCAGTCGCGCTAACACCCAGTACTCTCTAACACTCCAATGCTACCCTCTTTACCCAGAAGGGAACCGAACCCCATGCCTAGAGCCCCGCAACTAGACGCCCCAAGCCTCTCGGCCAAGAGGGCGTCGAACGAAGAGTCGATTTCGATATATTTAAGTATTACATTTTAATATATCCTTTTAAATTATCTGTAAAAAGGCGGATAAAATTACTGGGAACAGAACCATCGACAAAAACATTTGCTTCACGCTGTCAGCACGACATTTTACCGCTGCGCTACGAATGTCTTTACAACAACATTTTATTTTAACTATATAAATCTTTCACTGGATTGGTGATTAAAATAAATCTGGGTCAGAACCCATAAGCATTCCGCTGACAACATTATTTATACTGTAATCGAAAAATAATTTCGTTTGATTAGAGGATAGAACTCGCTATCAACAGATCTGCACATTCAATGCCCAACGCTTTAACCACTAAACCATTTAAATCACGGAAAAGCCTGATACTAGGAACTATATAAGTTTTCATTTTGATAAAGTAATAAGAGAGCTAGAAAGTCCTTGAATGCTATATTTTAGTTTAAAAATATGTAAAAAGGACCCACTATCTAATTTCCCTTCCACAAAGGCCACCTTCAGTCGCGCTAACACCCAGTACTCTCTAGCACTACAATGTTACCCTTTCTTCCCAGGCGGGTACCGAACTCCATGCCTAGAGCCCCGCAACTAGATGCCCCAAGCCTCTCGGCCAAGAGGGCGTTGAACGAAGCGTCAATTTCGATATATTTAAGTACAACATTTTAATACGTATATCCGTTTAAATAATCTAAAAAAAAAGCAGATAAAATTGCTGGGGACAGAACCCTCGACAAAAACATTTGTTTCACGCTGTCAGCACGACACTTTACCGCTGCGCTACGAATGGCTTTGCAACTACATTTTATTTTAACTATATAAATATTTCACTGGATTGGCAATTAGAATAAATCTGGGTCAGAACCCATGAAAATTCGGCTAACAACATTGTTTATTTATTATTTATACTGCGATCGAAAAATAATTTCATTCGATTAGAGGACAGAACGCGCTATCAACAGATCTGCGCATTCACTGCCCAACACTTTAACCACTAAACCATTTAAATCACGAAAAAGTCTGATACTAGGAACTATATAAGTTTTTATTATTATAAAATAAAAAAAAGAGCTAGAAAGTCATTGAATGCTATATTTTAGTTTAAAATTATGTAAAAAGGATAAAACCAGATATAAAGAATAATAAAAATGGATATAACAACAGAAGATTGCGAAGATTATATCGGATTTTGACCTCTTACATTTAAACTCTAAATTGTAATGTAGCATTCAAGGAGTTCCTGGCTCTTTTCCCCTTTTTTAATGATGAGCAATATCTGCATGAAAAGATATAGAATTACTTCCAAAACATCAAATTTTAAATGGGGTGGTAAGCACGTTCTTTAAATTATTTTATCATTATGAAATGGATGATTGTCGCGATCTCTGCAGTATAGTTGAAAAAGCATCAGCTTAGTAACAGAAGTTTCAGAGCTCGCTAAGTGCAGATTTTTTAACAGAGGGTCCCCGATATATTTATATTTCGATGACGTCATTTGAGTAAAGTTAATTCTTTCCCGTGAAGTGCAAAAAAATGCTCTTCTCTCCGTTTGTCTGTAACACATAGCGATATATTTGCCGAAGTTTGTGAATAGTCTAACGCAATAGCGCCAACTTGGCAATATTTCTCCCCAGATTGATGAAAATGTCTTCAAAATTGCAAAAATGAAGCAAAATTAACGAAAATGACGCCAAATTGATGAATTAATTATTGAAATACTTTTGTATATGGACTATATTAATTATCGAGGATGCTATCAATATTGATAATTGTCAATTTACGATTGCGTGAAATACAAGTTAATTGTGTACTTCGAATACTAGTTTTGCATGTTGTACTCTGGAGAGCGCCTAATGTACAATTCAACGTTAAAAACATTGTCGTTGATTTTATACATTATTTTTTCACTGTGAAAGAAGTAAATTCATTGCATTATATAAGGAATGTCATGTGCTGCCAACATCAGGTTTTACCATGCATATAAGGAAATTAGAAATAGAATGTGATATTTTCAATTTTCAGTTAAAATGTTTGAAATGTATATTACATCTGATTTTATTATATTTATATATAATTCTAATCTAAAATATAAGCATTCAAAAACTTCTTGTTTTGTATTTTATAGTTTTTCTTTTACAATAAAAATATAAATAGTTTCTATTTTCAATTTTGCTCAACTATTTTGCGGAACGGCCTGGCAGTTAAAATACTGGTTCACTGGTCATGTTGTCTGTTTCCAATTGCAAAAGCTGTGGGTTCGAGTCCGTCCAGTTGTGTTTAGTACATCGAGTCGTTTCTGTTTTTATCCTTCTTCTGACCAGTTTCTCTTTTGAGCTTAAATGGATTAATAAGGGGGCTCGGTATACGAATCGGCTAGCTTAGTGACCATCACAGACTAATATATAGTATTCTGTGGTGGCCATGTTGTCTGTTACCATTAATAGAGTTTGTGTATTCGAATCCATCCGCTTGCATTGCCTATTCCGCGTTGAGTCGTTTTGTTTTCTGTACTTTTTGTGATGGGTGTTTCCTTTAAATTTAAATACATTAATTAGTTCCTACAGTGAAGTGGCTGCGGCTCAGTGGTTATCTTTCATGTTTTTAATTCCAGAGGGTGTGGGTTCGAGTCCATCCACTCACATTGAGTATAGCGAGTTCGTCGTTTCGGTTTTTGTATTTTTTCTGATCAGTCTCTCCTGAAGTTTAAATAGATTAATTATTATTTGCGGCACGTGTATTGACTGACTCTGTGGTCATGTCGTCTCTTTTCAACACCAGCGGCTGTGGGTTCGAGTTCGTCCCATTGCATTGAATGGAGTGCTTAGTCATTTTTGTTTCTGCGCTCTTCCTGATCCTTTACGTTTAAATAGATAAATTTGGACGTTCGGTATGTGAACTGGCTGGTTTAGTGGTCATATTGTCTGCTTCCAGAAACTGTGGGTTCTAGTCCGTCTCCTCAAATTCAGTATAGAGAACTGACTTATTTTATTTTCTATCCGTTTTTTTTTTAATCAGTCTCTTCTTTAAGTTTATAAAGATTAATTAAGACCATAAGGATATGAACTGGCTGGCACAGTTGTTATGCTGCCTGTTTTCTATTGCAGAGGCTGTGGGTTCTAGTCCATCTTTCGCATTGAGTATACAGAGTCGTTTTGGTTTCTGTGTTTTTTCTGATCGGCGTCTTCTTTAAGTTTTAATATACTAATTAGGATATTTGGCATGTGGATTGGCTGGCTCAGTGGTTATGTTGTTTTGATCCAATCCTAGAGGCTGTGGGTTCGAGCCTGTTGAGTCATTTTACCACTTGTGCTTTTTGTGATCAGTTTCTCCGTTAAGTTTAAATAGATTAATTATGATCATCGGTATGTGAGCTGGCTGGCTTAGCGGTCATGTAGTCTGTTTCCAGATCTAGAGGCTATGGGTTCGAGTCCACCCATCTGTATTGAGACTTCAGAGCAACACATTTTTTTCCTAAAATATTAATTGACCGGAAATGACGTACTGGAAGTGACGTCACAGGAAATGACATACCGGAAGTGACGCCACTCCCTGTACCATTACCTTGTCGGACAAAAGAGATGCAATGTTGTCATGCATAAAATTTTGCATAAAAAAATTGCAAAATAAATGCATAAAATTTTGGGACTTGGTTAACAGGTGTCATGTGGCACAAAATAAGCCCTGCACGAACTTTGGACGAGGAAGGGTGGTGTGCTCGACACCGAAGCCAGCAGGCCCGAAGAGAAACCCCGCCAGCCACGGCGGAGCTCACACACCGCTCGTCCTCCATCACGTGCAGATAATTTAGTAAGAAATATAAGAAAGTCAGAGAAGAATTCAAGACAATCGATTTAATAAGGAACCCGCACTATCTCCCCTTCCTCAAAGCCCACCTTCAGTCGCGCTAACACCCAGTACTCTCTAACACTCCAATGCTACCCTCTTTACCCAGAAGGGAACCGAACCCCATGCCTAGAGCCCCGCAACTAGACGCCCCAATCCTCTCGGCCAAGAGGGCGTCGAACGAAGAGTCGATTTCGATATATTTAAGTATTACATTTTAATATATCCGTTTAAATAATCTGAAAAAACGCGGATGAAATTGCTGGGGACAAAACCTTCGATAAAAACATTTGCTTCACGCTGTCAGCACGACATTTTACCGCTGCGCTACGAATGGCTTTACAACAACATTTTATTTTAACTATATAAATCTTTCACTGGGTTGGTGATTAAAATAAATCTGGGTCAGAACCCATAAGAATTACGCTGACAACATTATTTATACTGTAATCGAAAAATAATTTCGTTTGATTAGAGGATAGAACTCGCTATCAACAGATCTGCACATTCAATGCCCAACGCTTTAACCACTAAACCATTTAAATCACGAAAAAGCCTGATACTAGGAACTATATAAGTTTCCATTTTGATAAAATAATAAAAGAGCTAGAAAGTCCTTGAATGCTATATTTTAGTTTAAAAATATGTAAAAAGGACCCACTATCTAATTTCCCTTCCACAAAGGCCACCTTCAGTCGCGCTAACACCCAGTACTCTCTAACACTACAATGCGATCCTTTTTATCCAGCAGGTACCGAACCCCATGCCTAGAGCCCCGCAACTAGACGCCCCAAGCCTCTCGGCCAAGAGGGTGTTGAACAAAGCGTCAATTTCGATATATTTAAGTATAACATTTTTATATATCCGTTTAAATAATAAAAAAAAAAGCGTATAAAATTGATGGGGACAGAACCCTCGACAAAAACATTTGTTTCACGCTGTCAGCACGACATTTTACCACTGCGCTACGAATGGCTTTGCTACTGCATTTTGTTTTAACTATATAAATATTTCACTGGATTGGCAATTAGAATAAATCTGGGTCGGAATCCATAAAAATTACGCTGACAACATTGTGTATTTATTATTTATACTGTGATCGAAAAATAATTTCGTTCGATTAGAGGCCAGAACTCGCTATCAACAGATCTGCGCATTTACTACCCAACTCTTTAACCACTAATCCATTTAAATCACGAAAAAGTCTGATACTAGGAAATATATAAGTTTTCATTATGATAAAATAAAAAAAAGCGCTAGAAAGTCATTGAATGCTATATTTTAGTTTAAAATTATGTAAAAAGGATCAGATATAAAGTATAATAAAATGAGATATAAAGTATAATGAAAATGGATATAACAACAGAAAATTAAGAAGATTATATCAGATTTTGACCTCTTACATTTAAACTCTAAATTGCAATGTAGCATTCAAGGAGTTCCTGGCTCCTTTCCTCTTTTTTAATGATAAGCAATATCTGCATGAAAAGATATAGAATTACTTCCAAAACCCCAAATTTTAAATGGGGTGGTAAGCACGTTCTTTAAATTATTTTATCATTATGAAATGGATGATTGTCGCGATCTCTGCGGTACAGTTGAAAAAGCATCAGCTTAGTAACAGAAGTTTCAGAGCTCGCTAAGTGCAGATTTTTTAACAGAGGGTCCCCGATATATTTATATTTCGATGACGTCATTTGAGTAAAGTTAATTCTTTCCCGTGAAGTTTTAAATTTTCAAACATAATTATCTCCAACTTGGAATATCTCCAACTTGGCTCTTTAAATGTTACCACATTGTCGAAGATGTCACCAAATTGGTAAGAATGACACTAAATCAATAAAAGTGACGACTAATAGATGAAAATTCGGTATCATGGAAAGAATGTAAAAATCGACTATAAGAATAACCTATTTCTCCGTCCATTCGCCCGTAACACTTGGCGAAAAATTTATCGACGAATTTGTCGAGATGTTGACAAATTGGCGACTTTTAAATGTTACCAAATTGACTAAAATATCGTAAAAGTGATAAAAATATCCTTAAATTGATAAAAATGACGTTAATGGGAGGTAATGTTTTGCAAATTTTGAGTTTCGTCATATAACGAGTTTACCTTCTAGTATATAAAAAATGCTCTTCTCTCCGTTAGTCTGTAACGCATGGCGTTATATTTGGCGAACTTTGTGAATAGTCTAACGCAATAGCGCCAACTTGGCAATATTTCTCCCCAGATTGATGAAAATGTCTTCGAAATTGCAAAAATGAAGCAAAATTAACGAAAATGACGCCAAATTGATGAATTAATTATTGAAATACTTTTGTATATGGACTATATTAATTATCGAGGATGCTATCAATATTGATAATTGTCAATTTACGATTGCGTGAAATACAAGTTAATTGTGTACTTCGAATACTAGTTTTGCATGTTGTACTCTGGAGAGCGCCTAATGTACAATTCAACGTTAAAAACATTGTCGTTGATTTTATACATTATTTTTTCACTGTGAAAGAAGTAAATTCATTGCATTATATAAGGAATGTCATGTGCTGCCAACATCAGGTTTTACCATGCATATAAGGAAATTAGAAATAGAATGTGATATTTTCAATTTTCAGTTAAAATGTTTGAAATGTATATTACATCTGATTTTATTATATTTATATATAATTCTAATCTAAAATATAAGCATTCAAAAACTTCTTGTTTTGTATTTTATAGTTTTTCTTTTACAATAAAAATATAAATAGTTTCTATTTTCAATTTTGCTCAACTATTTTGCGGAACGGCCTGGCAGTTAAAATACTGGTTCACTGGTCATGTTGTCTGTTTCCAATTGCAAAAGCTGTGGGTTCGAGTCCGTCCAGTCGTGTTTAGTACATCGGGTCGTTTCTGTTTTTATCCTTCTTCTGACCAGTTTCTCTTTTGAGCTTAAATGGATTAATAAGGGGGCTCGGTATACGAATCGGCTAGCTTAGTGACCATCACAGACTAATATATAGTATTCTGTGGTGGCCATGTTGTCTGTTACCATTAATAGAGTTTGTGTGTTCGAATCCATCCGCTTGCATTGCCTATTCCGCGTTGAGTCGTTTTGTTTTCTGTACTTTTTGTGATGGGTGTTTCCTTTAAATTTAAATACATTAATTAGTTCCTACAGTGAAGTGGCTGCGGCTCAGTGGTTATCTTTCATGTTTTTAATTCCAGAGGGTGTGGGTTCGAGTCCATCCACTCCCATTGAGTATAGCGAGTTCGTCGTTTCGGTTTTTGTATTTTTTCTGATCAGTCTCTCCTGAAGTTTAAATAGATTAATTATTATTTGCGGCACGTGTATTGACTGACTCTGTGGTCATGTCGTCTGTTTTCAACACCAGCGGCTGTGGGTTCGAGTTCGTCCCATTGCATTGAATGGAGTGCTTAGTCATTTTTGTTTCTGCGCTCTTCCTGATCCTTTACGTTTAAATAGATAAATTTGGACGTTCGGTATGTGAACTGGCTGGTTTAGTGGTCATATTGTCTGCTTCCAGAAACTGTGGGTTCTAATCCGTCTCCTCACATTCAGTATAGAGAACTGAGTTATTTTATTTTCTATCCGTTTTTTTTTTTAATCAGTCTCTTCTTTAAGTTTATAAAGATTAATTAAGACCATAAGGATATGAACTGGCTGGCACAGTTGTTATGCTGCCTGTTTTCTATTGCAGAGGCTGTGGGTTCTAGTCCATCTTTCGCATTGAGTATACAAAGTCGTTTTGGTTTCTGTGTTTTTTCTGATCGGCGTCTTCTTTAAGTTTTAATATACTAATTAGGATATTTGACATGTGGATTGGCTGGCTCAGTGGTTATGTTGTTTTGATCCAATCCTAGAGGCTGTGGGTTCGAGCCTGTTGAGTCATTTTACCACTTGTGCTTTTTGTGATCAGTTTCTCCGTTAAGTTTAAATAGATTAATTATGATCATCGGTATGTGAGCTGGCTGGCTTAGCGGTCATATAGTCTGTTTCCAGATCTAGAGGCTATGGGTTCGAGTCCACCCATCTGTATTGAGACTTCAGAGCAACACATTTTTTTCCTAAAATATTAATTGACCGGAAATGACGTACTGGAAGTGACGTCACAGGAAATGACATACCGGAAGTGACGCCACTCCCTGTACCATTACCTTGTCGGACAAAAGAGATGCAATGTTGTCAAAAATGCATAAAATTTTGGGACTTGGTTAACAGGTGTCATGTGGCACAAAATAAGCCCTGCACGAACTTTGGACGAGGAAGGGTGGTGTGCTCGACACCGAAGCCAGCAGGCCCGAAGAGAAACCCCGCCAGCCACGGCGGAGCTCACACACCGCTCGTCCTCCATCACGTGCAGATAATTTAGTAAGAAATATAAGAAAGTCAGAGAAGAATTCAAGACAATCGATTTAATAAGGAACCCGCACTATCTCCCCTTCCTCAAAGCCCACCTTCAGTCGCGCTAACACCCAGTACTCTCTAACACTCCAATGCTACCCTCTTTACCCAGAAGGGAACCGAACCCCATGCCTAGAGCCCCGCAACTAGCCGCCCCAAGCCTCTCGGCCAATAGGGCGTTGAACGAAGGGTAAATTTCGATATACTTAAGTATAACATTTTAATATATCCGTTTAAATAATCTAAGAAAAAGCGGATAAAATTGATGGGGACAGATCTCTCGACAAAAACTTTTGTTTCACGCTGTGAGCACGACACTTTACCGCTGCGCTACGAATGGCTTTGCAACAGCATTTTATTTTAACTATATAAATATTTCACTGAATTGGCAATTAGAATAAATCTGGGTCAGAACCCATAAAAATTACGCTGACAACATTGTTTATTTATTATTTATACTGTGATCGAAAAATAATTTCGAGGCCAGAACTCGCTATCAACAGATCTGCGCGTTCACTGCCCAACGCTTTAACCACTACACCATTTAAATCACGAAAAAGTCTGATACTAGGATCTATATAAGTTTTCATTATGATAAAATAAAAAAAAGCGCGCTAGAAAGTCATTGAATGCTATATTTTAGTTTGAAATTATGTAAAAAGGATAAAATCAGATATAAAGTATAATGAAAATGGATATAACAACAGAAAATTACGAAGATTATATCAGATTTTGATGTCTTACATTTAAACTCTAAATTGCACTGTAGCATTCAAGGAATTCCTGGCTCCCTTTCCCCTTTTTTAATGATGAGCAACGTCCGCTCGAAAAGATATAGAATTACATCCAAAACCCCAAATTTTAAATGGGATGGTAAGTACGTTCTTTAAATTATTTTATCATTATGAAATGGATGATTGGCACGATCTCTATTGCACAGTTGAAAAAGGATCAGCTTAGTAACAGAAGTTTCGAAGCTCGCTAAGTGCAAACTTTTTAACAGAGGGTCCCCGGTATATTTATATTTCGATGGCGTCATTTGAATAAAGTTAATTCTTTCCTGTGAAGTTTTAAATTTTCAAATATAAGAAATTATTGAAATACTGTGATAATTTAAGATATATCAGAGCTAAACGTATCGCATTTTAGAGATGTTTAAATAAAATTGTATTTCAGTTGGACAGCGTTTCATAATCAATGATTTATACGATTGCTCTTTCTAGTTTTTCTTTCTCGGACAACATGTATACTTGAAATTATAGTATTAATACTACGGATAAAAATAATAAAACATGAAATAAATGAAACCACACTTGAAGTTGTACAATCTTTATATGGCAAAATTTTACAAAGAAATATTTAACATATACAACAATGTATAGATTTGTACATGAACACTTTTTACAATACAAAAAGAAGGAAAATCTCAATTTCGAGTAACAATTGCAAGAAAACAAGTGAAAGGAACGGGAATTTAGCAAAACTGAGAGCTTTCACATGATATAAACTCATAATGGAATTAATTGCACAGTTTAGTAAAAATATATGCTGTACAAATGTGCGCACATAAAAAAAGACTAAAACGGTTTGACAATAAATATACAAACTTATTTAAATGCAGGTTTTTATACAGCAATTTTTTCTGCATATGTTCTTAGTGTTGCATAGATTATTTCATTTTTTAGCAGTCCACTTTTTTAATTAGATTCATTCTCTTTTACATCGTTACATGCAGGTAAAATCAACATTCCAAGTAGCAATATACAACATTGGCGTAAAATACTGAGCCAATATTGGCATGTAGACGTTTTCACAATTTAACCAGTATTAAAACAATAGACCAATATATACAATATTAACCAATATAGGTTTATTTAGTAAAAACATTTTATAGTACATTTACACAAAAAATAGTCTATTTTGGCAACCAATATTCACCAATATTAAGTTAGTATTTTCAATACATAGTAGCTTAATAATATTAGAGTTATTTTCAAAGTAAATCGATATTGGTAAAATATTACACTGACTGCGAATTAGTAACATTGGTGAAACATCTACATGTCACATTTTGACACATTGACATTATTCCAATGCTACTGCTATTAAGCAATAATTTTCCTATATATGCAATATTCCCTTAATATTAATTACTTTCCTTATATACATAATGTATAAGGA
Source organism: Amaurobius ferox (assembly GCA_951213105.1). Classification (NCBI taxonomy): domain Eukaryota; kingdom Metazoa; phylum Arthropoda; class Arachnida; order Araneae; family Amaurobiidae; genus Amaurobius; species Amaurobius ferox. The sequence continues at coordinate 88,976,168 of OX578147.1, read as the reverse complement.
AAGTATTGTGACGGGGTCGAAAATTTGAATTCGAGTTTTCGAAAGGGAGAGCACGTTTCAAACATACCTGATCACGATTCGGACGTTTTTAAAGTGATGTCTGTGTGTGTGTGTGAAAGTATGTGTGTGTGTGTGTCAGTGAGCCTGTGGAAACGATATCTCACGAACGAATGGAGCGATTCGAATTAAATTTGGTACAAAAATCACAATCCGTGAATACTGGAAGACTATTGTTTTAAAACACAATCTTCAGAACCCCCCTAAATTTTTGAGTGAAATTTTGAAAAAATCATCAAAAAATCAAAACCTTTAATAAAGTTACGCAAATAGACATTTCTTATATAATTTTTACTTAGAAAACGATTGACATAAACTTTAGAACGCTAGCATGAACCGTTCTCCGAGATATTGCACATTTTTCAAATAAATTTATCAAAAAAATCCCATAAATTAAAAAAAAATATTAATTGTTAAGAAACATGTTCACTTTTCATATGTAATATCATACGATAAATTTGGTAACATCATTCTCGTGGATCTAACTCATTCCATTCACCAGAAAGGATACTTTGAGTAATACTTTTGTATTTGAACGCCAATAATCATTTATTTGCTGTAAGAATAACTTATTTCTCCGTCCATAACGCTTAGCGAGATTTTGGTGACGAATTTAGCGGAATGTTGCCAACTTGACGACATTTTTAAATGTTGCCAATTTAACGAAAATCTCGTCAAATGGATAAAAATGACGCTAAATCAATGAAAATGACGACTGATTGAAGAAAATTCAATATCTTGGAAAGAATATGAGTATCTACTATAAGAATAACATTTTTTATCTGTAAAAGTAGTAAATTCATTGCATTATATAAGGAAAGTCATGTACTGCCCACATCAGATTTTTTTATATTGTAATTTTTTGTAACATTTACCCATTATTAAATCAATTTAGATAACCAATACTTTGGGATTTTCTTTTTTATAAATAGTGGTATGATACTATTTCATAATAAAATCAACATTAGAAAAAGTTACATACATTGATCAAATATTAGCTATAAATTAGTTTCATTGATTAAAAGTCTACATACCAATATTCTCACAATATTGTTTCGCTACTGGGATATTCACATGAGAATATGCTTGGAGATTTGATGAAATGCATATATGACGGCAAAGAAAGAGGAAAAAATAAAAAGTAAAAATAAAAAAGTAACAAATAAAATAAAAAAAGGTTTAGACCTATATATTGTAAAAAGGAAAAAAAAATATATATATATATAACGAATTTTATTGCTTCTGTGATCAATACAGTCAATGCCGTTTATAACCAACCTCAAAGTACCCGCAAAAATGATGGAATGTTTGATGTCGTTTTATGAGTGTTTGAAAAACATTTGGGATAATTTGCGTTACAATTTTAATTTCCTAAAATATCTATATTTTTATAGAAATTAATAAAAATAATTTGACCTATAAAAATGCATTTAATATCTAAAAAATACCATGAAAAGTACACAAAAATAAACTTTATTTTGTTTCACGCCAAATAAAAATTCTTTATATTAATAAAAGAAGAAAAGTAGAATTATAAAATAAAAGAGCAAACAAAAATAAAATTTAATTTTTTTTAAATTTGTTACAGTGATAAAATTAAATTCCTTGTTCTACTAACTAAAGCATTTGAACACAAATTTAAAATATGAAAAATGTAATTTAATCTTTTGGTAGTCTCTGTGACTAACTGAAAATTGTAATCCCTTACAGTATGGTTTTTAGTTTATGTTGAATTAATAATTAAAAATTAAATACCAATAATTAAATCATAGCACCTATATGTTTAATTTTTAATATTAATTTATCAACTTGCTGATTTTTAATGCATTGTTGCTTCATTTTCTTTTCTTTTACTTTATAAAATTTTCATGATAAGATTTAGCGCCATGGTTTCAAAACTTCCTTTATATATACATATAATCCTTTAATCATGGAACTAAAAATTTTAATTGCAATTATATAGCACAATAAAAAAAAGGAGCAAAAATATAATATCTTGAAATATTCAAAATTGATTCTTTAATAAAAAGTGCCAAACTACGTCTTTTAAATTGCACTATCTTGCAAAAAGATTCTAAAAAGGTTAGTTAAATTACCTAGTTTCTTATAAGCGATCAACAGACTATATCTGAAAGTGGGGCATGCTGGGAAAGTCTCACCCTTAATAAATATATTAAAGCATGCGAAATTATGAAAACCATGTTCGTAAACAGAAGCATCAATACTATTAATTTTATAGCAATTTTTTCCTTTGTAAGTCATCAAAATTTTGAAAGGAACTTAACCAATTTAAGATCAATCGCCCAAAGAATTTCATCTAAAATCAATCCAAAATACTATATGTATTTAAGCAATATGCCAGCCTCCCTCCTCTCAATACAAAATAAGGGAGGCTAAAAAATGAAGCAAAATGAACCAATTTCCTAAAGATCCAACCCTTGAGGATAATAATAATTAAACCAGCAACTATTTGCAAAATTTGTTAAAATACAAATTTGCTAATTTAAAACTTTAACAACTGTATGAAACAAAAACGAATCATGAGATAATAGTAGCGTAGTCATGAAATACCATTAGCATCGTCAGAAAAAAAAGGGGGGGGGGGGCAAAATATTTTGTTTCTTATTTCCTCAAAAAGCCTGTCTCCGAACTTCCATGGATTTCGATGAGGTTTCCTGAGAGGGTTTATAATCCTCCCTAGGGGGGGGGGGGGGACGCCACTAGTTGTCACTGACGTACAACTACGTTTTTCAACTTTGTCGTTTATAAAAAGTTTTACGTTTCAACGAATAATTGATGGTCAGTTCAATTATATGATATTACAGTTGGATGATTAAAAGGATATACAGAATATCGGATATAACGAACTGTTTACTAAGGTCCCTTAAAGTTTGTTTTAAACGATAGTGACTGTATTAAATTGAAAATCAAGCACGAGTTCTGAAAACAATATGAATTAAATACATGCTATAAATTCAATTAAATTATGTGACATTAATTCAAACACTATTGCACTCGAACACTTAAAATTAAGAGTTTTTGGCGATGGACAAGCAAGGAAACTATGTAAAATGATTCTTATTAGGATTCGTGCTCCTACTGTAGCACCTAGTAAGGACTGGTTTTGCAATTCCCAGTGCACATCAACACTAAATAGCTATTACAATAGCAGCAAGGAAACTTGTGCGCCAAAATTTTATGCACTTTCATGGTTTTAACACAGTCAAGTTCGCCACAAAACTGGCATCAACTGCAACGGGGTTTCCACAGCTTTTTTTGCCAAAGAAATATTTCAGCTTACCATAATAGCTTACTAGTATTTCGTAATTTTTGCTGTCGATTTGTTTTCAAAAGGTGCAGCACTTAATATTTAATATATTGTATTTATTTTACACAGCAAAACAAATATTTATAATTTAAGCAGATATTTAATAAATAAAAAAATATAAAATCAGGTGACAATATTTTAATAAGTGTTTTGTTTAAACTATACATCCATCAAACAAATTAGAATATTTGAGGGACTTTAGAAAAGAAATATTTAATTTTAGCTTTATTGGAATTTATGTTAAATTTTGTTATTTTAATATTGAGCAATATATTACAAAAATTCTACCTTTCAAAAATGAGTAGTAGCAATGGGGAGAAATTTTGAAACTTTCTATTAATTTTAAACCAAAAATTCTTTAATAAAGCAAAATCTTCGTCAAAAAACACAGCATGTAACAAATCAGTAACAGTATCAACTAGTTTTTACGGCAAAAATAAGCCGTTTTCTTCAGAATAAAAAAAATAATTAACCGCAAGAAATCATCAGAAGAAAGCAAGAAATCATCTAGCAATAATAAGTTGTATCAAGTGATCAAGTAGTACAAAAACTAGGAGAAGAAAGCAGAACAGCAAAAGGATTTAAAACACTATATCAGTGAATAAGACCACGAACTTAAGTAACGTATGATAAAATAAATACGAAATCAATCAGTTTCGAAAACTACATGAGTAACATAATCAACTAACTAAAACATCTGTAATGTTATTGTAAAAATACTTGTGAATAAAAGACTGTGAATTTATATAGTATGCAAAAAAAAAAAAAAAAAATGAAGACAACAAGCTGTTTTGAAAGCTACATAAGCCAATTTCTATTTTAAAAAATATTCGTTTAAATTATTATAAAATATTTTCAAATTGCAGTAAAATAAAATGTTTGCTTACGAAAACGGTTGATACTGCTACTAATTTGTGATATATTGCGTTTATAACAGTTGTTTTTGCAGCAGTTTGAGTGATCTAATTTAAATAAAAATTTATAAGATAATTAAATTTTTTTTCCAGATTTTTCTTTCGGCATGGTCATTTATGATAAATTGATATTCCACTTTAACAGTCAATAATCTTATTTATGATTTTTAACTTTTAGATTATCGCGGATATTGACATTCCACTATACTTCCTAAACTGTGTTTTGTGGAACACAATTTGAAAAATGCTAAATTAGATTATGATTATGATTATTTATTGGTTAAGGTTTTTAAATAACGGAGCAGCAGGACATAATTAGGATGAAGTTCTTTTAAATAAAGTAAATAAAACAGGGGAAAAAAAAGTGGACTTTGTAAATATTGCACAATCATACAAATGCTAAAAATAATTACCAAATAAATAATTGTTGCGTTCAGCGTTCTTATAAACGTTTTACACATTTTGATTTTATTATTGCATTTTCACACTTCCTTTAAAACTTAATAAATACTACTAAGGAGACATTAAACAAAATGCAACCACATAAAAAAACTTAAATCAGAAAAGTATTTTCGCTTTTACTACTTCATTATTTCAGGACTGGTATTCTGATGTTTTTATTACTCACATTTAAATTGAAATCTACATATTTCTTTATGAAATCACTGAACTACAATGCAAAAAAAAAGAAGAAAAAAAAAAGAAATATTTAGTGATTTTACAAAACAAATGTTCCACATTAAAAATCAAAGAAAGATTTGCAAACACAAATATAAATAATTGTTCATAACTTGAAATAAAAATATTTTATAAATAATTTAAGGTTCCATTTTAAAGTGCTAAAATTTATGAGTAATTAAAACTTAATTACTTAAGTTTTTATTACTTAATTAACCTATTTAATTTAATTACTTGATTAATTTAATCATATCATATATGGATATTTTATTACAAAATTAAGTCTGTTTCATAATTGAGTCGTGTAAAAAATTTAATATCATTTAAGTTGAATCATTTTAAATATTGAATTTATGACAAATTAAAATAAATTTTAACCATTAAGCCTTAAATTTGAGTAAAAATATAAATAAATAAGCAGTAGAAAAAGCATAAACCAAATATTCTTCATTATAGTTCAGTGAGGTAGCTCTTATGAAGCACATAAACAAAATGAATTTATGAGTATTTACAAGAATGCCCTAATGCACCTGCTTGAAAAGCACACTGGTAGGGAGCAGGATTGTGTATCTATAATACAGGAAGATGTCTGTTCGTGTGTAGAGGAAAATCTAAGTATCGTACGGCCATGAAATTTGGTAGGACTCGGGGCAATGGACCTTGGCGAGATTTTTTTAAAATTTGATTGTTTTTTAAGCGCGATTGTAAGCAATTTTCACACAAATCAGTTCTCAGCTACCGGAAATATTATCACAGAGTTTACATTTTAACACAACACCATCGGAAAGATCGGAAAATTCCCTTTCATACAAATTTCGAACGAAATCCATACTGCTAATATACGATTTTTCATGGATTTAAATATATACACACACACACACACATATATATATATATATATATATATATATATATATATATATATATATATATATATATATATATATATATATATATATATATATATAGCCAGCACCGGATAGCACAGTAAGCAAGTTTGTCTTCCAAATATTTCGGAATGTTGAAATTCATGTCACTAGATGGCAGCACAACAACCAAATGGAGCACTTCCAAATACAATATATTTAAAATATTGTCACTAGATGACAGCACAATACACGTTAATAATTTATTTTTAATATTTCGAACAGAAGAGAGAATTTAAGACACGGATATTTTCCTCTTCTCCAATCAATTAATTAATAAGCGATTTGACAAGGTTATTTAAAAAGACTAGAAGAGACAGCTAAAATTTTTGTATTTAAATAAAGAACGAAAAAAATTGCTACCTTTGGTTGACTATCAGGCAGAACCATTGGCGGAACTAGGAACTATTGGCGAACTGTGATGTGCAAAATATCCCAAAAATTATATTAACAGCCCCTGGAATTTTTTCAAATGTTTGCAGGATTTTCAAAGTTTCAACTGCAATTATCAGAACTAAAGGAGTTTTTAGCATCATTGTCAGAGCTAGTGGGAGCTAGAGAATTCTAAACATTCCTAAAAGTTGCAATTGCCAACCCAAATATTATTCAAAAAGGCATTCTCCGTAGAAAGCTGTTTTTAACATGTTTATTGATAATCTACATTGCTACAGAAATCGCTGCAACTAAACGGGCTTAGCACCCCAAGTGGGACTACTACACCCCCAAAATGAAAATCCTAGCTCCGCCTATGTTTACTCTACTTTTAAGGGTGTAGAGAACACATGATTATTTGTCGTACCCTTATAATGTTATCATCATTGCATTCCTTTAGATATTTACCTAATTATGATTAAAAATATCCATTTAAGAGCCCCTAAAATGCAGGACACCGTGCCTGTTCCTCATGACTCTAGGAATCAACTTCTCAGATCAAAAAGAAACAGGAATTTAATAAAAATATGAAGGATCTGGTAAAGGCAATGAAAGACTGGTAAAGACCTGGGAGCCCCACTGAATCTGAACCGCCGATTCTTCGCAGCAGATAAAATACTCTTTTATTATCGTACTGTTGATTGGACCTTGAAAAAATTATACGTTATTTAGTGGCGTAGCGTGAGCATCTTCCTCCTCCTCCACTCACCCACCCAGAAAATATTTGCTGATTCCTCGGCACGCAGCTATCGTGATCCCCAGTACATAAAATCGACAATTGTGTTTAGGGTACAGACGCATTCCTTTACATAGCAAAATCTACAAGACGGGTCACTACGCCACACCCCTATTTAATATATTTCCATCTTAATTAACATATTCAAGGTCCTGAACAAAACTTTCAGTAGTTTACAGGGATTAATTTTACCGAAAAAAAAACCCCAAAACTTTAGCAGTCCCTCTCGATTTGCAAAAACCATCACGAGTCAAACCGTGGGAATTTTCTTATTAATTAATATATTTCTCTATAATATGAATGATACAAATAAAAAACTTACCTTCTATTTTTTTTTTAAACTTTTATTATTTTGGAATTATTCTATATTTATACAGGGTTCTTAGAAAAGTCCTTCAGTACACCCAATAAATTTGTAAAGAAAGATCCATGAGTGCACACATTAAGTGGCTAAGTCTACCTATGGTAAAATGGCAATGACTGGCCGAATAAAAAGGATTGCTGCACCTCTAGCGGAGAATTTAAAACGTTAGAAATTCAATTCCGCAACGAAGAGAATTAGACGAGAAAATCCAACTACAAAGTTGTAGCGCATTTTCTAATTAATATGAATCGACAGTAAAACTGCTATAGAAGGCATTTACTCAGCATAATATGATTATTGATGATAACGTAGACATCATTGACACGAACAAGAAATGTCTTGCGTCAACAACAATGCACATATAAATTCGAGAAAGAATATTACCCCGTACTTTGATAAGCATTGCAGGTGTCACCATGTTGCAGGTCCTGGTGGTATATATATTTGGCAAGAATTTAGTGCCTTCTATATACGTCTTTCGTTCGTTCCTGGTTTCGATTCCTATTCATTAGACTAGACAGTGCTGCTGTTTTTATTGTCTACCTCGCTTTGCTGCCGAGTTTTTTTATACTAACTTTTAATTCACCACTAGGGTAGCTTCAGTCACTTTTATTCGATCGGGTATGGTCGCTTTGCTCTAGATAGATCTAACATGTACACCCGTGAACGTTTCCTTATTGGGATGTTTAATTTTCCTGAAAATCCTGTATATGGCATAGCGACCGTCACTGCAGATTCGGCGAGGCTGTTGGATTTGTGCCTTGAACACATATGCTGCTTTTACGTACTGTGGATCTGACAAGCTGCGTGCCGGGTTGCCATTGAATATTTTTCTGTTTGGGGTGCATAATACTCACGCTACTACACTTATTACACTACACACACGAACTATTCTCATACACATTCCTGCTCCCACATGGTGTAGCAGTATTTTCTGCGATTACAGTCCCCAGTCACAACATAATCTCACTCAGGTAACAGTCAGCATGTGTGAGGGAGCGGCCGAGTCCTGCTGAAACCTTTCAGTTAGCCTCCCAAAGTGGGGCTGTATAAGATGATGAACACTCAAGGGATGGTGATGATACAGGTTGTGAGGTGGGTGCCTGGAGGGTGATGGGGGTATGATGGAACCGTCACTGTCCAGTCGAGGTTTCGTGTCGACGGGACTGGGAGGTGTAGGGGTCTTGGGATGGAGGGGATCGTTGGCGTGGTTGTCCAGACTGTGGTCTGTATCGGGGGATTCAGGGGTGGGGGCTTCCACGCTACCGGAACTTCCGAGGTTGTCCTCGCTCTCTGGCTCTCCCGAGTCGTTGCTGTCGAGATAACGTATGCATTTCTTTTTCCGCCTGCAAAAAAGTATGCCAATAAATAAAAGCAAACAACATTTCCTTTTGAAATAGTAGACATCATTGAAGCAAAACAAAAGGAAATAAGTAGCATAAACAAGATACTTTTACAACTAAAAATTGCATGCCATCTCTCCCAAGTGAAACTGCACAGAGTCACGTGATAACAGAAATAGAAAATTTGTATTTTCTGTTGTCTCCTACAAGGGAAGCTTGTGAAGAACCTTGATATTCCAGCCGAAGCTCAAACGCGGATCTTCGTACTGGCTAACCGACGTTCTCTCAATTGAACTACTAGGGTGGAATTACAAGCTCTTGTTGAAATGAATTCTGCATTCTCCTTCCTCTCTACAATGTTCGATTGGCGTGCGATCGACAAATGACTGACCATATTCTGCTATTTTTACAACCTGGTGATATTTTTTCTTGCGAGGTTGCAGGCCCGATTTGAAATCGGCGCTCAATATCCCAGAGTTCACTGAATCCGTGCTATTCTCACTACACTAGAGTCACTTTCAGACCCCGACGTTATTGCGCTAACCTGCAGGGCTAATTTGCGGGGCTCGAACCACGGATCTACGTACTGTTTAAAGAGCCTTGCTGCCCCAGCCGGAAATCAAACCCTGGATCTCTGAACTGACCAGCCGACGCTCTACCGTTGAGCTACTAAGACGAAATTGTAAGCTTTTATCGTTGAAATGGACTCTGAAACTGGCTTGCAAACGATGTCCCAATTTAGCTACTGGGATGAAATTGCAAGCTGTTATCGTCGAAGTGCACTCTGTAAGTCAATCCCAAAGCATTAATATCAATTTTTAGTCAAAGTAAAGCAATCCCTAGCATGATTGCAGCTAGAAAACAGAGATGGGAGATTATATTCGCAATGTACAACTATGAAATTGCATATGGAAAATGTTCTAAGAACAAAATAACAGATGTGCTTTCCCACTATACAATATATATTTGCCTTCAAGCCAGCAAAATAATCGGTAATTAAATCTCACCTTAAAAATGACGTTCAATGCTCCTACTTTGAAATTTTTTGCATTCTTCCTATAACAACTAAACACATTGCTACTGAAACATCTTGTAATCTTGTTTTGCTACGTGATTTTCCCTAAGTTCAGCACGGATAAATTGAAACAGAGAAAATCTAGGTTGTCTCAAACCATATTATTTGAAAAGATGTGAACTTATAATGGGATAAGGTTGCATACTTTGGTACATGGGAGCAGCCATGCTAAGTAAGTTACGAAATATAAATTTGACTGAGCATCACGACAGCCATCTTGGTATTATGAAAGTGACTAGGCAACATATTTGGTGGTCAGACTTCAGTAATTGAAAATCTTTTAGCGGGGTGCATATATTGCATTGCTGTAAAGAATAATCCTCCTCACTCAACTTTTCACCATGGAATGACCAACGAAATCATGGCAACCATCGCACCAATTAGTCAAAGTAAAGCAATCCCTAGCATGATTGCAGCTAGAAAACAGAGATGGGAGATTATATTCGCAATGTACAACTATGAAATTGCATATGGAAAATGTTCTAAGAACAAAATAACAGATGTGCTTTCCCACTATACAATATATATTTGCCTTCAAGCCAGCAAAATAATCGGTAATTAAATCTCACCTTAAAAATGACGTTCAATGCTCCTACTTTGAAATTTTTTGCATTCTTCCTATAACAACTAAACACATTGCTACTGAAACATCTTGTAATCTTGTTTTGCTACGTGATTTTCCCTAAGTTCAGCACGGATAAATTGAAACAGAGAAAATCTAGGTTGTCTCAAACCATATTATTTGAAAAGATGTGAACTTATAATGGGATAAGGTTGCATACTTTGGTACATGGGAGCAGCCATGCTAAGTAAGTTACGAAATATAAATTTGACTGAGCATCACGACAGCCATCTTGGTATTATGAAAGTGACTAGGCAACATATTTGGTGGTCAGACTTCAGTAATTGAAAATCTTTTAGCGGGGTGCATATATTGCATTGCTGTAAAGAATAATCCTCCTCACTCAACTTTTCACCATGGAATGACCAACGAAATCATGGCAACGCATACATGTAGATTTTGATGTACAAGTAGCAAAAATGAATGTATCACTCGTGGGTGGCGCTCATAGCAGGTAGTCTGAAGTCATACCGATGCGAAGTGCAATTGCGAAAGCAACAATCGAAACTCAGCTTTACCTGGTTTGGTCTCCCAAAGAAGATTGTAACGGATAATGATCCTCAGTATTTCCCTGACAACTATACAAAAAGGAATGGCGTTCGACACACTGTTTCAGCCCCATATCATCCTACCACCAATTAAGACATTAAAAATTTTGTTGGAAAACCAAAACATACATAAAGGCCAATATGCCTTCAGGTATCAATATCATTGAATCCGTTATACGATTTTAAGGTTCTTATTGATCCGTATTCCACGTTACTACAGGCATACCTCCATGCCAGTTGATGTTGGAAAGACATAATCGTTCGATATTCCATCTTTTACAACCTCGAGATTTATCATTAGCAATTAGAGACAAGAACAACTAATCAACTATAGAAAAGGTATACCTCGGAAGATAGAAATTAAATAATACGTGCTTGAAAAAATGTATAGGAAAGAGAAAACATTTTAAAAACTATGTACTTTCTCAGTAAATAGAACACTTTAATTTTAGAAAATAGCAATGGTTAAGTTCAAATGATATATTGATTGCATTCGGCTTTTAATCCCAGCTCATCGAGATCAATATGAAAGGCACACTTTCGAAGAAGTTAACAGTGAAGAGTAGACAAGCAGACCAACATCCCTTCCTGTAATCTCTAAAACGTCCACACCACACATTAACTTTTTTGCTCCCGCTATACAATCACCTGTCAACCGTGGATATCCTAAATAATAGATAGAGTATTCTCCGTATGTTTTCTAATGCTAGAAATCCTGAGGTAAAATCTCAATCTGAACTCTCACTTTGACCTCGTGGTTTCGGCGAGAAAGTGTCAAAAATCTTCTCTGATTGGCTACTTTGACTTAACAGATAGCTCGTCAACTGTTAATCACTTCATATCCACGCCTTCTTTTCGTACGCTAATGGGATTTGAACGTCGAACACCCGTTTGGATCATAAGTGCCAATACCGTTTCATAATTACTTCGCTGAAGTAGGGGGTCATCCGGAAAATTCTCCTTCTATTTAGGGCCAACCCACATAGGAAAGATCTTTGGACCGTTTTGGAAGAAAATGTACGGTATCTATTATATAGGATATCAACGCTATCAACTTGACGAATGAATGCCGATATCAAGAAATCGAGACATCCACCTCGTCAACTGATGATCTAACTGTGAAAGTCGATTCACAGGTTTCATCACCTCCTGAACCTGACAGTGCAACTCAAACTGTTAAACATTTCTCTCGAATTGGACGGCCACCAATAAGACTCCACTTTTGAACCATAGGAAACTTTAAGGAAAGTGATGTAAAATATTTGGCAACGGCATGCTAGGATGGGCAATTGGGAAACCAGTAAAGACAGTTGAATCGGAATTTTTTACAGATCAGCCTAAAACTTCTCTATCAGAGTGTGGCGTTTAACATATGCAAGCCTTAAACCTCAGAGGCATCACTGCATAACTTGCACTCTTGCCGTCCAGGCGATGAAGTGGATAGCGTCTCCGACTGCTGTCTAGTGGGCTTGGGTTCGAATCCCGAGTAAGGCATGGTTGTTTTCTTGAGGATGAAGACAGTCTTCCGCCCTCTGGGTCCTCGCTAAATGAGAAGCTGCACCCCCCCTTGACCTTCTTCAGTGATGTTGTTTGTGTTAATAAACTTTGTGATCTTGTCTTGTGTCATTCTTTGTACGTCTTCTGGCATCAATGGTCCTGTTTGTGGTTCCACCGAAACAGGAGGTTATAAGCAACAACAACAACTTGCACTCTTAGACATACTTCTAACACCAATATAGAGACTACGTTGAGCATGATATGAAAGCTATTTATATTAAAGATGTCATATAAAATTATAGGTTTTTACAACAAACCTAATTTGTTTCAACCCAAAATATTCAAAAGGAAAAAGAGATAGAGAAAGAAAAGAGTACCTGCAAGGTTTACACCAACTGCTCTGTTGGTCTAGTCCAAACCTGGCTCGGCACTTCTTGAGGTTGTTGCCGTCTAAAAGCAAATTTAAAATTAGTGCATGGCAACACATATATACGGCTTTTCATAGTAGAAATTTGAAAAAAAAATATTTGCTGCCTTCAGCCCTGAGATTTCACGGAATTGGTATTACAGAGTTTTGTAATATAGAAATGTTTCACTCCTTGAGCTTTTGCCTTAATTTTATTCCACCTTGTTGACAATAGAAATTTCTATACATTCTGTCATGCAAAAGAGAGAGTGTGACGGTAATTCACTTTAAAACCATTAAAATTAGAAATATCAGGGCTGAAGAATAAGTGCATTAAAGCATTATATTACAGTATATATTAAGAAGAAAGTGAGAGGTATAGAATATTCTAGTTCGAAAAGAAAAAAATTGAATGAGCCATGCCATAAAATTAAAAAAATATGTGACAGTTTTGTAAGACCATTTGAATATGTTTTGCTTGTATACTGTATACTGTTTTGCTTGTATAATATATATTGGGCTTATGATATTCATATTAAATAACGATTGCCATAATCCGAAACAAGCATACGTTTTGGTTAATTTGGTATGGATACCTTCTAACCTGAATTAACCTACAACTTAGGCCTAGTACTGTTCCTTTCCTTTTTTTCGGCATGGTGGCTGTGTTTTAACTATTCTGATTAAACTACTGTGTCAATGTTTTGTCACTGATTGCTTCGTATTAGTTATTAAGCCATTTTTCTAACATAAATCCCAGGGCCACTTGTAAATTGAATCAGAAGAAAATGATTCAGAATAATTTAAACAGCATATATTTTAATTTTTTGCATAAAAGTAATGTTATTATTTGTAATTAAATCTGAAGAAATGTTCATAGTTTCAGTTAAGCATTTTAACCGTCTAGTGTTGCAATACATGAACTGGGCAACAATATTCTATTGGTGCAATGTATGCTAGATTGACACCTATTTGTATGCATTAAATTATTTTTTTATATTCATACTACAAAGGGTTATAAATGCCGCTACTCAAGACAATTTATTTCTTATAGAAAACTACATAGCATCAAAATAACTCTTTAATTAAATGATAAGTAAGAGTAAAACTTTAACGTTTAGAATTAACTTCAACCAAATTTTCAAAAACTATAAAATTTTCATAGAAGAAACACTGTATAAGGAAAGCTTTGATGCTAAATATACCAATAACTTAGACACAAGTTATAATACATGTAACTCTTCTATTTCTGAAAATATCATTATTTGTATATAATTCTATTTTATAATTTCAAAGATAAACATAAAACTTTTCTTACAGGAAATTTTCAATAAATTCCTGAAATTTCTTTTTCGTGCCATATTTTTAGTTGAGACTAATTTGGAAAACTGTGGTGATAACACTTTAGTACTTATTTAACTGGGCACTTCGTGCGTTTTAAATTATGCATGTGTCTTCTTTAAATTAAAGCATACTCCTGATCAAAGTATACTCCTATACAAGTTCAAATTCAACAATACCAAAGGTACAAAAGTGAGACTCTTATAAATTGCAAACGCTGAAGATTCTTTCATACCAATTATAATTATATTTTTTTTCTTATTAGCTGAAAGCAAATTAAAATCATGTCTATTAAATTTGTTTGGAAGGATTGTCGAAATTACATCATGTCTTTTAAATTTGCTTGGAAGGAATGTATAAATTAAGATCATGTCTATTAAATTTGTTTGGAAGGATTGTGGAAATTAAGATCATGTCTATTAAATTTGTTTGGAAGGATTACGAAAATTAAGATCATGTCAATTAAATTTGTTTTGAAGGAATGTGGAAATTAAGATCATGTCTATTAAATTAGTTTGGAAGGATTGTGGAAATTAAATGTTAAACTATTAAAGAAATGAAATTAATTTATCATAATTTGACTTGAAATTTTTGCGCATAAAGTTTCCAATTTTGAGCAATTTAGTTCTTTTTATAGTGTACAACATTTTTAATGGCATTCAGCATTAAAAGTGTATATTTTTACGTTTCTGAAAAATATCTAAGTAGCGCAATTTAAATACAGATCATTTTCTTTGCAATAAATTAATGAAGAATGAAAATGATACTTAATCTTCCAATGATTGTCGATGCTCAAAAAATGCGTTAATCCAAACATTCAAAAATGGTTCTGTATGTGCCCTTTAAAATGTCATCAAAATTATTGAATGTCAGGCACAGGGGGTAAAAGATTTTTTCGGAGTGCTTCGATTACTTTCGCTTGTAACTGCAAGTTCACGAATTCCCAAGGTAGTCAATTAACAAATTATTTTGCCTGTTCTTCCTTGAATAAAATGCCAAATTACTGGCCTTAGACAGAAGCAAAGTAAAAGTTAAAAAAAGAGGACTACATATAGTACTGAGAGGACCATACATATAGCGAACTGAAAGGACTTACTTATAACGGAATAGAATAACAAGAAAAAATATGTTGAGGTACAACATTTTATAATTTTTCAGATATATGTTCTGCTGTTTCGTGTTTAAAGTCCTTTCTTAAAATCCGCATATGCTAATTGGGTCAATGAACAACATATGCTAGTTTGGCCAATGATCCCCATACGCTAGTTTGGGCAATGTTCCACATATGCTAGTTGGGCCAATGATATTATATAAAATGCCCAGTTATTAAAAAGAGAGTTGCGATGCAACATAATAACAAGGCAAAAAACCGAAATCAAGGAAATTTCGTGTGGTTTGTAAATATTGCGAAATAAACTAAAGGTAATAATATAACAATTTAACATCGATTGTCTTTTATGTTCAGTTTTGGGTCTAATATTCTAACATTCACTGCATCGAAATAACAAAGATAAATTATATGCTCTGTTTAATTTAACAAGTTTGATTAGAATTCGTTATTCCTACGTTATAACTCAAACTGATTAAACGTGTATATGATCTGGTCCTTACAATGCATTAATTTTAAAAATAGAAGTTAAATATTTTTATAATATTATTTTTAGTGATTTAATTCTGTTTTTTTTTTTACGATTTTAATATTTATTTTACAAAATATTAAAAAGTTTAAGCATTTCATAGATAATTATTACTTGATAATTATTTCAAAGTATTGATAAGTATTCCAATAAACGATTACGTTCAGAAAGTATTGCAGATAGCGATAAATGCAAATTATATATGGTTTTTCCGAGGTTTATCTTGTTAGAACTGTCACGAGGAAAGATACATAAAATTAAATCAAAACTTTTATAGCATGCTCTAGACTGAAAGCATGCAAGAATATAGAAGTAGGTAAAGAAATGCAAATCAATATATATACTCAAACAAAAAGACAAGCACAAACAATATTTACACACTAGCTGTCAACTAGGTGGAATAAAAAGCGTTATGAATTGAAGCCAGAAGCCTGTAACAAAAGTTACTTACAGGTGGTTCGACCTAGCCCTGGCTGCATGTTTGTATAAATGCAAACATTTAGTAAGAGAAAATACACATTTGCAATCAATTTAAAACAGTAAATATCAAATACATGTTTTTATCTTACAAACATTAAATGCTAGTTAATTTACACAGGTCAAATTTTAAATCGCAAGAAGAAAAAATGTATATAGACAGATACAAATTGTGTCAGAGACGCAATCTTCATGGATGTTGTGCAAGGCATTAGTGGACAACCAAGTAGAAGAAGTGTATTGTTCACATGGGACTTCCGATTCAATTGTGACCAGACAGACGTTTCGCTGCATAATGTCAGCGTTATCAATAAGAAGCTCATTCCATTGGCCACTGTAGGCCCCTCACATAATGTAATGGTATGGAAATATAATCAGATATGACGAATAATTATCTCTGTTCAATGTTTCTTGCAAACTAATAACTAGATCTTGCATTAGTGTCATCGGGCTTTCTGTGGCACCATCCTTCCATACGCCATGCTTGAACTGATTCTATATCAAGACAGCGTTTCCCAAACACTACACGTGCAAAGACAAGCAGTCCTCAAGGTATTATCATGCTCCCATTACTGCAAAACACCCTGAACCAGTCTCATTTAATATGTATCGGATCTTATGGGTCACCTCTTTTGCCAGCTTCCTCAGACGGTGAAAGTGGCGTAGTTGCATGTCTGATTGAACGTTGCTTAATCATACCTTAAAATATTATTACTCATATTATAGGTGATATGCCAATATGTTTACTGTCTAAATTGTTACTACTACTATTAAATGGTGTTGAATATCAAATAGACGTACTCTACTCATCCTGAGTTCTCATGTTTATAGTTTCGCTACGTTCACAGCGTTTTGTCCTTAAATTTTGTGCAGATATGTCACCTATTTCGTATAATGCTGCGATTTACACTTTGGCCAGTATATCTGTCAGGATACTACAGTTGTTGAAAGAATTAGAGAAAAGGTTTCTTTTTAAGTATTAATAATTGCTTAAATTCCAAAAAAATAATTGTTCGGATTAACGAGATTCTGCTGTATTTTTTTAAAGCTGGTAATAATATCACAAGATAAGAATCTCTGTAGCAGTTAGAACAAGACAGTTCAACTTCTAAGCCTCCCAGCTGCATTAGGGTACGGGCCTAGTGATTGCTGTCGTCTTCAGGTGAAGTGACCGATTGAAATCGATATTAATACACATTATACGAGGGTCACACTGAAATTTTTGAGACAGGGGCAGAGAGGTACTTTGAGACAGGTATGCGTTAGAAAAAAAAAATCATTGGTCGGATATTTAAATTTGAACTCTTTTATGTCCGCAAACGATAATGTGTGGCAACAATTACAATTTAGCTACCGTAGAATAAATTTTGAAAGAAAAAAAAATGGAGTCGACGCGAGAGCATTATCGAGCTATGATTTTTTATGATTTTAAAGTGGGGCTATATCAAGAAGAACGTCTTAATAGCTTAATGAACGTCTACAATTAGCTTATGAAAATGACGCTTTATCTCGTGCCACTGTATTCAGATGATTTACAGAGTTTAGAAGAGGTCGAAATTCTCTCCTGGATGTAAAACACACAGGAAGACCTTTGTCAGCAGTAATCCCAGAAAATGTGTCGGCCATTCGAAAAATGTTAAGTGATGATAATCGCTGTACCTACCAAATGATACAGAAGGAACTTAAGATTGGATCCGCAGCTATACATAAAATTATTCATGAAGAACTTCATATGAAAAAATTAGTTTGTCGTTGGGTCCCCCTATAATTTAACAGAACACCAAAAAGCGGAGCGTGTCAGAATCAGTTAAGAAACCCTAAAATTACTTAATGATGGTGGACACAGCTTTATTTCTAAAGTCATAACTGATGATGAAACGTACATACCGTTTTTCGACGTTCCAACACACCAAGAAAGTAAAGTATGGGTCTTTGAAGATGACCCCAAACCAACAATGGTGAAAAGACAACGAGCAATGAAAAAAGTAATGTAACCGTGTTGCTCAGAAGTACAGATCTGGTCAAAGCCATAAAGCTAAAGGGACAGAAGGCAGAACTAACTTGTACACCACTAAGTGTCTTCCAGAAATTCTTCAGGAAGTGAATTTTAGGGGACTCATGCTTCACCATGATAATGCATCTTCTCATTCAGCAAGAATGACAGTCGAATTTCTTGAACAAACAAACATCAAAGTGATAAAACATCCATCCTACTCTCCTGATCTTGCTATGTGTGACTTTTGGCTATTTTTCATC
Source organism: Amaurobius ferox (assembly GCA_951213105.1). Taxonomy (NCBI): domain Eukaryota; kingdom Metazoa; phylum Arthropoda; class Arachnida; order Araneae; family Amaurobiidae; genus Amaurobius; species Amaurobius ferox. The sequence goes on along the minus strand of OX578147.1, from coordinate 88,957,531 downwards.
TAAAAAAATTTACGTGGAAGTCGTTTTTATTCCGAAGATGAGATTGATGAGGCTATAAAAGCATATTTTCATCGATTCCAAGAAATGGATGGCTTGAAGCATTTAATCTTTGGAGAATTCGCCTGCAAAAGTGCATTGATGTTGGAGGGGAGAGCTTCACTCCTAAGAGTTGGTAAGTTGAACTTGTACCACTTAGCCGTATCTCAAAAATTTCAGTATAACCCTCGTATTATGGCACATGAGGTTGCAAAGGAAAACACAGAAAAAGGGGAATTTCCCTTGTCAAACTCTATGGACCATAGCGGGCCATACAGTTTGAGCTTTCGATCAGTCTGAAGAGTCCAAGCATGAAAGGTTGAACTAGTGTTTTCGGGACGGCTTGCTAACAAAGTGTTTGGACTGTGGGACTTTCCGCAGTTCTGCCAACCGGCCGTGCTGAAGCTGTTGTCGAACTGGCGTGAATAGCGCAGTTTTCCGACAGTCTTTAATCGGCAGAGTCTTCACAGTCAGCAGAGTCACCAGTTTGTGAGCGCTGATCAACATCGTCTGTCTACTCACAAGAAGATTACAAAGCAGACAGATGATAGTATACCGACAGTCCAATTTGTGGGAAGACGGGATAAACAGGCATAACTGTTATAGTTTGGCCTATCAGTTTGAACTAAGGGTCAAATTGTAAGTGTATAGAGAGCCTTACTGTTGTAACTGTAGCTGTCCTATAGGTATTAAGGGTGAGCGTCAGTAAATTTTTTGCCCTATCCGCGCTTTGTTAACCTTCGCGGCACACATATTTCGCCGAAATTCTGATCAAACAGTTACGAAATATTTTCTGAAAGATAAAATGCAATGCTTATATTATATTAAAACTAAATTTAATACCCAAAAAAACATAGAATATATTTTTTATTTTAATCCAAAATATTTTTGGTGCTGCTATATGTTGTCGTAATTTAATTTATACCGATTATTTTTATTTTTTAATGAACATTTTTAAATATCTATTCCTTCTAAAACAGTATTAAATACAACAACAGATCATATATAATAATGCCACAATCACGGAAAGGTAATTTCTCATTCTATAAATTTGATAAGGTATCTGAATGCACATCACTGAGGACTGCAGTTTTGTCTTCAAGTTCAAGTACGCTTCTGTGATTGTGGCATTATTATATATGATCTATTGTTGTATTTAATAACGTATTAGAAGGAATAGACATTTAAAAATGTTCATTAAAAAATAAAAATAGTCGGCATGAATTAAATTACGACAACAGATGGCAGCACCAAAATAATTTGAATTAAAATAAACATATATTTTATGTTTTATTGGGTATTAAATTTAGTTTTAATATAATCTAAGCATTGAATTTTATCTATAAGAAAATATTTCGCAACTGTTCGAGCAGAATTTCGACGAAAAACGTGTGCCGCGAAAGTTAACAAAGCGCAAATAGGGCAGAAGATTTACTGACGTTCACCCTTAAATACCAGGATTTGTTAGTTTTTAAGTAAATTTAAATGAACAACAATTTATTTTAATATTTTATTTCTTCCTGGTTTGCTGAGACAGTTATATGCAAAATCCAAAATTAGAACAACAGTAATCTTATTTTTCTTTTATAACGCAACTAACTATTAAGAGTTTAGCACAAACAATTCAAATATAAGTCAGAGAATGAAAAATTAGAATTATAAAGCTTAAAATCCAAATTAAAACCTTAACTAACGAAGTATTATTTTTACACGCTTTGGAATTTAGAGTAGAAAAACTGGGTCCCAAAAAGAGCGAGCACTGGTCTCATTTAAAATCAAAAACTCGATGATTGACTTGATTTGCGTAAACTATAGTAGTTCAATTCAACGAAATGTTTGCAAACATAGCAAACAGCAACTTGGAAGAGGCTCACAGTGTAAACCAGACGGCATTATTTATTTGAAAACAGCATATAATGTGTACAGAAAGTGTATTAATTTCATAATATGCAGTCATGATTTATTTTATTCGTACTGAATTAACATTCAGTTTTCCATTGTCCAAATAATGCTCAATGTTTTTAGAATATTGCTAATGCGGAAGATGCTAATACGGTTTCAATCTCCTTTAATTCTTATCAAGAATGTATACAGTTGTTTCCCTATGATAATTGAGTGTAGATTAAAGAAAAATTAAGTCTACATGAATACGTGTTGAACGAAGTTATGATATTGACACATACTATTAATTAACGGCACTGATACAATGTACTTCGCTATCTGAATTATATTTCTTTATGAATCAAAAATACACAAATTACATTAAAATATAGGGGTGGGATTGCCTATTGGTTAAGGAACAGGGATTGCCCTCGGAGAAACCGAGTTCGATTCCCGGAGCTGACCAAGCTATCCCTGTGTTTACGCCGAATGTGGGTACGTTAAATATGTGGACCCGAAAGTCCTTCATCCTGTGATATCCCACTCATTGGGTTCTGATCTAAATTTGGTGGCTAAAGGGTGCAATGTGATTCGCCCCATGTGGTGAACCCAGGCAACGTTGTAGAATGGTTCAAAATGGTTCATACTTCAGCCTCTATAGACAAATGTCATAATTCAAAGTGCCTGCCCATTGTAAAGAAATATATTTACAAATATAACACAAAGTATCAAATAATGATAATAAAATATATAAATATACTTTAACAAAATTATATTACATGTACTGATAATAAAATATTTTAGATTACAAAATATATATATAAATATATAAACCATGATTTTTTTCTAGAAAATTTTAAAGAGGAAAACGGCAATGACAGCAGGTAACATTCTTTCTGTGAATTGAATACTCATAATAAAATATTACCACACAGAATTTCACACATCTTAAAAATTAAATTAGTCTTTGAATTGAAGTCATTTAAAATGATATTATTCATCTGATTAATCGGATTTGCTAAAGTTGCTTTCCATTGCGAATTCATTTTTTTTTTCTTGTATATTATTCATATGAACGAAGCAAACTGTCCAATATAAAATTCATGGTTATATTTTGAAATGTTACAATATAGAAACAGGATGCAAAATTCATCAAATAATATTCTCAATTTTATTATTTTAATTTTAACTCACTTGAATATTGATGCGTTTACCACGTATAGTAAGTTCTCCTTTCCAAACTTTATACATTTCATATCTCTATTCTAGTAGTCGGCAATTAGTTTGACAACGCTACGTTTAAACACTGGCTATGTCACTGCTATACAGCACGATTACAATGCAATTAAGAAACATATCAAGAGTTTGCTTAGTAAACACACTTCGTAAAAAGTACTTGCATAATGAAAAGTGTTGATTGTTAAATGTAAAAATAAAAAATGCTCAAAACCATGTTTAAAGTTTTATATAATTTTATCATAGTTTAAAAGTTGACGAATTTATATACATTTCAATTCTGAGAAATGTTTGATAATTGTATAGGTCTATGGATGAATAAATCAAAGGATAATTGTTAAAATACAAGTATTTTAAGTCATATGAACATTAGTCTTGTCAACGTTAAAATGCAACAAATAAGCAGACTTAGCAACTCCAAGTACATTATAGTGCATATTTCTATGGATAAGCACCTAAAACATTTTTGTTTTACCTCCGTCCTGGCTCCTGTCCTTCTTCCTTTTCTTCTTCTTGACCTGAAGTGCATAATTATCACGTGCACTCCACCCGGGATAAAGCTGCATGTGGAGCTGGCGCTCTTTCCGCGCCATCTCGTAATATTTGGCTTGTTCTTCGCGCGTCAAACTGTGCCACTGAAACAAGAATGTAAAACTTACCACATCTGCGCACACTTTACAAAAATGTCTCAACATTATAAGATACGAATTAAAATAGAAAATTAATTAACCGGTTTTTTTGTGTGTGTGTGTGTGGGTGTGTATCTTCTGTTTTACTTCATCAGCAGATATGATCCACATGTAAACTCAATATCATATTGTACATACTGATTTTGTTATGTTGGCAGTACTGCATATACTTACTACAGTACTGCATATACTTACTACAGTACTGCATATATTTACTGCAGTACTGCATTGAAATGAATATGCTGTACTGCATATACTATTGCATATTCATCCCTTCAAAGCAAACTAATTGCTTTATAAATATATGTAGAGTCCCGTATAAGTAATACTCCTCCAATACGGATATTTCAAGCTCCTTTAGATTTCAAATTTTTAAAGTCAGAATTCGAAATCTAGTTTAGCAAGCCTTAGTTAAATCTGCAAGACTGTTCTTAGCCAAGACCTTCTCGTCTTCTAAGGAAAAGGCTGTTTTAAGCCTTAGAAAAAGATTGTCTTTGAAATTCCCCTTCCTTTCACAAAGAGTTTTAAACAAAATTACTTTGCTTTTGTTTTCAGCGTTTCTTTTTCTTTTAAAGTGAGATTTCAGATCTACGGACGCTCGAGCAAATAAGATTGAAAGTTATAAAAAAAATACATAAAAAAAATGATTAAACAGACTGGAAGATAGTTGTCGGATGCTGGAAAATGGAAGTTACACAATATCGAATATTGATGTTACTGTATAAACAGGCGAGAATTTATTCAATATGGGCGTATGCTTATTTCTAGATGTTAATAAAATAGGATTTTACCAAATATTTTGTGTTCTTTAACTTATTTTCTGCAATTTACACTGAAAATTTGATATCTCCAGATTTTGCTGCCCTATTCTAAAGACTATAGGCAAATCCATATCGCGTAGACGAATCCGTTTTATAAACATTGGAATAAAATTTTGCACCCTGGAAATGTAAAATGGTATGTTTTGCCCCATAAGCAATTAAAAAAGTACCAGAAGTACAACAGAACTTACCCTGCGGCCCAATATTTGGTTGATAGCTGCGCTCTCTTTGAGCGTACACTCCGCGACAACTTTGGCCCTCATCTCTTTCATATACAGCATGAATGCGTTGAGCGGCTTTTTGATATGGACTTTTTTGTCATTGATGTTGCTGTTCGGACTGTTGATACTGTTGCTGTGGCTCACCGGTGTCACAGGTTTCGTGTTGTACTTTTGTTCGTTAGGATAATCAGGCAAGGTCCTAAATCACATTGAATAAAAGTAGCTCATTAATTTCTCGTAATACGTTATACAAGAAACATGAACAATAATTAAAGGGGTTACACGTCAACTTTAAAAATGCATTAAATCATAGATTGAAAGGTCATTTATAGCCACTGATGAAGGATATGGTGATACCCGAAAGCGCTTTGGCCTTTTTTAATATTTGTACGTCATAAAGGATGGGTTTTACTAAATGACCTTTTAATCTATGATTTGTTGTCTTTGATTTAATGCATCATTAATAATAAACTGCAAAAAAAAAAAATAATAACGACGTTTTTACAGCTTAAATTACGGTATATATTTGCCAAAATATCTGCAAACGTTTTCTAGAATTTTACGGAAGTATTGTAAAATATACAGTATAAAGCACTGTAAAAAAAATTACAATTTTTTGTAAAATTCACAGTATAAAACGCTGTAAAAACTACAGCAAAATGTGCAGTAGAATTTTACAGGAGTACTGTAAAATATACAATATAAAACACTAAAAAAAGTACAGTAAAATTTGCCGTAAAAACACAATATTTTGTAAAATTTGCAGTTTAAAATGCTGTAAAATTTACAGCAAAAAGTCCTAGAAGAAATTAGCGGAACATTTTACTGAAAAATTGACAGTCCTTCATTTACAGTGTATTATAGACTCACTATTTGGAATGATAGTAAAAATATATGCCACAATTAAAAAAAGGTTAAGCATCATCAGCGGAACACACACGGGACACATATATATATGAATCAGTTTTTACACAATTTAAAATACACTATATTTTCAAAGCAGTATTTGGACACCAAATTCTTATTATTGTAAATTATAGAATGCATTGTTTCAGCAGCATAAAACTCGATTTATTCACTTTTGTATTCAGAACCTTGAATTTTAACGTGTTCCCATTTATTCAAACTACATATTACAAAATTCGTGGAACGGATTGCTGTTTGTCCAGCTCTTTACTAAATTTCGTAATGTGAACAAGCGTAGTTTATAGCTATTGAGATAGAACTGTTAAGATAGCAAATTAAAATCTAATTCCCACACCTCAACTCAATAAAATACTTCGGAATAATTTTCATACTCCCAAAAAATCTCTAGCAGCTTAATTAGATTGGGGAAGATTGTCTTGAGTATAATCAAAATAGGAATCGCATTTTGAACCAAAAGTGTTCTATGGTATTCGGGTATGAACTTTGAGCGATCTAGTCCAACATTTCTATTTCATTTCCAGAAACCACTCTTGTGCCCATCATGGATTTTGACAAAAATCTCTGTTGAGCAGCAAAAGACAACGATCTGCTTCATAAAAATAGCACTGTATAATGCTGAGTTCGAATATTGGGTACTAAAATAAACCCTGATTAATATAGCATGTACAGATATTTATAACGGTTAAAAATCCACTTAACGGTTAAAAATCCACTTGGGATTGATGCTATCCCACCCGTAAGCAAAAGGTTAATAGTACGTAAAAATTTATTTTGTGCGACTTCTATTTATGACGCTTTACAGATATCAATTTTAACCATGGAACCAGGCAATGATACAAAGACTCATTTATAGGTTTATATTGTGAAATATATTCATATTCCATACTGCATAGGAGGGTATTAAAAATCTCAAATTTCCTTAAATCAGTATTTAACTGCACTTCCTCATCGATTTATCAATTTTTATGAATACTTGCTACATTGACACCAATAAACTTCTGTGATGTCCTGAAATATGCGTTTGGAAATATATATTTTTAGTATATATTTAAAATAGAATATGCATATTAAAATAAACCTTTTTAATAAATGTTTATCTATACAGCTAAAATGGGAACTTAAAGTAGTTATATGCAAATTCGTAATAACATTACCTTTAGCATTTGTTGTAAATTATTTTTATTTTGGTCTGCTATTCTGATTTTTACTTTCCCTACAATGCATGGTAACGTATAGGGAAAGTATTGGAATCGCGTTTTTTAAAGGATTTACACGTTTTGAGACCTCCGGAACACGAATAAACTATTTTTAGCGTGACTTCTGTGTGTGTGTCTGTCTGCGCAATATATGTATCCACTTTAACACAAAAACAAAACTAACTGCCCAAATTTCCAAACGAGTCGGCAGGTGGCTCGTTCTCGATTCCATGCTAGTCAAATATTTACAAGATTACCTCTAAAATATAAAGTATTTAAATTTCTTTACTTGTGTATATTTGTGTTTAACCTGGATTATGAATTTTTGTCTGTATTTATAATTTTGTAATTTTTTAAATATGTTTCTGGTGATTTTGTGTGGATGCATTAAACGTGTTTAGTAGTGATGGCAATTTTGTAATATGTAAATTCAACTTGCCGGTAGTGGATAACATTTAAGCATGTTGGCATGATTTTTTATTTAACGCCACTGAGGAAGAGTATGATGATACCCGAAAACGCTCTGACTTTTAAATGATATGTACGTCTGATGGATGTTTTAATAAAATGGCGTTTAAAATGTAATGATTTGCCATTCATTTATTATTTAAATCGATTTGAAGATATGAAGTGTCGCCGCCATTAGTAATAGTACATAAAAAACCAGTTAAATTTTATTTTTAAAAATATTTTATTATTACAATTGTGGGTATATAAAACGAAAAAAAAAATTTTTTTAACAAAAAATTTAAGTTGTTTTTCTTCTATTATTTGTGGAAAAGGGCAGTCGTTAAGTAAAACAGCAACCCGTGCTGGATCGAACTAAAGTCATCGAAGTTTCAAAGTAAGGTTTCAAGGGGAAAAAATTAAAAAGCAATCTGTTTTACTTAATCAAGTCATTTAAGATTAAGCTCACATTATGGCATTCACAACTAAAGTTAGTACAAATTCTGAATTTTCCAACATTGAAAGAATTTTTTGCAAATTCTGAAGAGTCCATTAACATCACTAAATACATTTCACAAATAGAAAATCTGCAAAAGAAGTTCAAACGTAGATTTCAAAATGTCAGAAAATGCGAAAAATCTTTTAATGTGTTTGCAATACGAAAGCGATAATTTTTCAGAAGTTTACCTACGAAGACTTCTGCAAAACTTACCACAAGATATGATCAATCGTCCATAGTCGTGCTAAGAATCATTTTAAGAAAAGTGCAATATTATTCAGTTCCATTTACACATGCGAATAATCATTTTCATTAATAAAAAATGACATCAAGAAATCGTCTGATTGATGAACATTTGGAAGGCAGCTTTGTTCAACATCAAACTAGACATAGATTATTGACAAACTCGCAAAAAGCAAACAATGCAAAGTTTCTCACTAAACCTACATATATTTAAGCAAGTGGATCTTTTTTGTTTAATTAATTTCTGTGTAACATCTTTCGTGATTTTTTCTAAATTTTCGAACTTTTAAAATAAAGATTTTGATTTTGGAATAGTTCTTGTCTTAATGTATCTGGGGAAGGGGTGCTTTGCAGAACTTTAATGTTCAGTTGAACTAAAGCTTTCCCACGGGTGTTAAAATTTGTGTATCCCTACATTAATGGGACATAAAGAAGAATGAAGTTAATAATCATCTGAGAATATACACCCATTTAAAATTGTGTTTCCTAAACTTTTGCGCTGGCAACCAAACATTTCGAAACACATTTACACCTGGCGACTCAAAGTATGTATATTTAGTATTGACCCATTTTGCAACCCAAAATGTATTCCTTATGATCCAAATTTGGGTCTCGACTCCAGAAGCTAAAATCAATGAATTAAAATATTTCTTGCTCCGACTACTTTCCCTGTAGCACAAATAGCTCAAATTTATTAGATGTCCATCTATAGTGGCACCGGAAAACGATGCTTTAATGTACATAAATGTAGTGAGACGCCCTTCTTTAATGTAACACATGAATACAGTGGAATGCGTCATGCGATATGAGCAAACATTTGCGTGTAAGTTATGCGAAAAGAAAAGAATTATGCATCAATTTATTGCATTCAGGTTTTACTTAAGCAAGGGCCGCATGAAAGATCTTGTTAATTGTCCAGTTCTACATCGCTACTGCTGGTAATAGTGTACCACTTATTGGACTACACTGGACACTTGCGACATAGACCATGAAATACAGGTGAGGATAAAATTGCTGTTTAGACCCTTGCACAATTCTTCTCAGTTGGCATTCACCACATTGGATTTTGTGACGATTTACTTTAAAACGCTATTATATACGCTCAGGAGACAAGCATCCCCTATGTATTGCTCACTCGTTATAAGATAAGCAAACATTCTGATTGGAAATTTTGTGCTGTCACAATAACATGCTGGATGAAACGTTCCTTTAAACGCCATGTACTAAGTGCAATTCTTCCCAAGACTCCCGCCATTTCTGATTGTTGCTATAAGATACAGACTAACTGGCAGGTTTGCGCTATCAACGTATATAAAATGCATAACCCAGCCGTTAATGATTGCTATTGATAGTAATGTAGTAGATATTTTAACTTACGTGTTAGAGCTTGTTACTTTCCTTATATACATATAATGTATAAGGAAAGTATTGTGACGGGGTAGAAAATTCGAATTCGAGTTTTCGACGGAAGAGCACGCTTCAAGCATCCCTGATCACGAATCAAACATTTTTGAGGTGATGTCTGTGTGTGTGTGTGTGAAAGTATGTGTGTATGTGTGTGTGTGTGTGTGTGTCAGTGAGTCTGTGGAGACGATATCTCAAGAACAAATGGAGCGATTCAAATGAAATTCGGTACAAAAATTACAACCATGAATATTGGAAGCCCATTGTTTTAAAACACAATCGAATGTTCAGAACCCCCCTAAATTTTCGAGTGAAATTTTGAAGAATTCATCAAAAAATCAAAACCTTTAATAAAGTTACGCAAATAGACATTTCTTATGTAATTTTTCCTTAGAAAACGATTGACATAAACTTTAGAACGCTAGCATGAACCGTTCTCGAGATATTGCACATTTTTCAAATAAATTCATAAAAAAAATCCCATAAATTAAAAAAAATATTAATGTTGAGAAACATGTTCACTTTTCATATGTATATCATGCGACAAATTTGGTGAGATCATTCTAGTGGATCTAGCTCGTTCCATTCACGAGAAAAGATACTTTGAGTAATACTTTTTGTATTTGAACGCCAATAGTCATTTTTCTGCTATAAGAATAATGTATTTCTCCGTCCATAACGCTTGGCGAGATTTTGGCGAGGAATTTGGCGGAATGTCGCCAACTTGGCGACTTTTTTAAATGTTGCCAAATTAACGAAAATCTCGCCAAATGGATAAAAATGACGCTAAATCAATGAAAATGACGATTAATTGCATTATATAAGGAATGACGTCAATATCTTGGAAAGAATATATAAGTATCCACTATAAGAATAACCTATTTTCTTTTACTGTAAAAGTAGTAAATCCATTGCATTATATAAGGAAAGTCATGTGCTGCCCACACCAGATTTTTTTTACCTGTGGTTGGAGTGATGAAGTGTCAACTCTTGCTTGGTCCCTGTAGCGATGAGGGCTGGGTGTGAAATACCGGGATAGTGCGATATGAGTGCAGGAGGACTAAACCGGGGTAAACTGGCAGAGGTGACTGGCAATGCCGCCGAATATGCACTTCGAAAACCAGCCGAAGTGGTAGGATACAAGGCTGGCGTATGCCTGGAAGGGAAAATTCAATGAATGGTTTAGTCAGGAAGTTGCAATAATACAGAAAAATAATATTCCAAGAGGTTGTCTTGATGATCGAAATCCTATTAATACGGAAATCGCAGTCATGGCGCATACACCGCAGTATAAATTTCAATGGGTATTCCATTTGTATCGAAAGATTCAGATAAAATTAAAAATAAGTAATAAAAATTTTTCTTTTTTTTTATATTTAGTCTTGTATTTTCGTTGGATTATTATCATTACATCGCACAGTGGTAATACAGATGGTAATTTTAGCTGGAAAAAATCATTTAATTTAAGGGCATTATGATATCGATTTGAAATCTTCAAAGTATAGTTAATATATAATTGACCCTTGTCTTTTAAATATTTTATTTACCTATGATTACCGGTAAAATTGAAATTGATTATTTTTTCTATTAGTGTAAAAAAAAAAAAAGACTATTTGTGTCAAAATTCTATTACTGCCAAAAAGTTTCGATATCGAAAAGACATATTTTTGAAAACTTCTTTCAATCCTGATAGGTATTCGAGTCCTAAGACATATCAGAATCATCATCAGAATCAAGATTATGATTATCATCCGAATCATGAACAGAGTCATCATAGGCAATATATCGATGGAAGCGTTAGTAAATGAACGACATCTTGATCTAGTACATATTATTTTTCCAGATGTTGTTTTTGACTAAGTTGATACTCTTTTTCTGGGATATATTTAGTGAAACTGGCTTTGGCGAATTAAGAACGTTTCAAATCCTAGTCTCTTTCGTAGGCATTCTACTGTGACAGTTTTAACTATTTGGGTAGCATATCTTTTGCAGATTTTCTTAAACTGGTACAGGCTGCAAGTAAGAACTCCTCTGCAGTATAGTGTAATTTTGAGCAAAGATAAGAGTTACTGCTATTTTTTTTTCTACTTTCAACCCAATCCAGAGAAATCTTTTGGTGGTGAACCTTTTGGTGACTTCGTCCTTTTGGGGTTTTATCACGTATACCAATCGCAATTTTATCCAGCCATTCATGGTGTCGCACTAGAAACACATATAACGATCGCCTACATTTGTTCCACCTATCAAAAATTTACTGTTTAAGTATATCACTATTCATTTTATGTACTGGTAGGTTATGCTCTCCTCATTTTTACTTAATTAAAGTTTGTCTAAAAGAAAGAGGCAAAGCTGCAGAGTTTTTGGTTTTGTGTGTCACCTCTTTGATGCCATATATCGAAGCGCTGCCTTCTTGAAACGGACATGGTGATTTAAATAATGAAATATATTGTCCTCTAAATTACACAGATTTTTTGAGAAAACACTGACCAGAAAACAAAGGAACTTTAAAACGAGGCGAACTAAACCTGAAACAAACTATACAAGAGAAGAAGAAATTTGACATATTCCACATAATAGAACTAGCCAAACTAAAAAAAGAAAAGCTTTATACATAATGTCTGCTCTGCTGTTGAAACAAACTTCAGCCTTCAGTAAATTATCAGACTATAATCTGCGTAACCGAAACTAAAATATTTTTTTACATGCAGTCTGCGCTGTTCGTTCATCGATAGCTGCTAATATTAACTGCTTGCAGATTCTTGCAGTTATTTATTATTATCATCATTATCATTAATATTATTATTATTATTATCAATATTATTATTATTATCATTATTAATATTAGTATCATTATTATTATTAATATTACTATTATTATTATCATTAATATTATTATTATTATTATTATTATCATCACTAATATTATTATTATTATTATCAATATTATTATTATTATCATTATTATTATTAATATTACTATTATTATTATCATTAATATCATTATTATTATTATTTTTTTTTTTTATTATTATTATTATTGAAAAAATGATCTAAGATAAACTGAAGAAATAGGAACTTTTTTCTCGGGAATCCATGTGAATTGTGTGCCATTTAAATTTCTAAAGTATTATTAGAATGAGTGTAATACGCCCGATGAAAATAAAGTTGCTGTTACTGAAGGCGTTTGAAAATAATTTTAAAATGTAATGCGTTAAAATGTTTACACACGATTATGAAATATATCTGACAAATTATTTCAATAAATACACAATGCAAAAGTATACAGCGGTACTCAAAGTTGTGCACGCATGCTGCAGTATACGGAAACAGGTAGGTAAGAGATTGCTGAGCTTCACTTAAGTGATGCCTATCCAGAAAAGTGTGTGAAGCCTGTTCCAGAAAAGTGAATTCAGGAAATTCGTGATGACTATCCAGGAAAATCCTTCCTCTGATTCATTTAATTAATGACTTTTATGAAGTGGCATATCTGAGAATTATATTAAACCAACATTTTTTTATTTAACAACTCTCAATTTTTAATTTTTTTTTTTACAGCTATCTGACATTATATATAAATAAACGGATATTTTTGATGTCTTTATTTCTAAATTTATAAAACATAACTTCATTATGGCATGTAGTGAAAGTCATGTGCTGCTCACATCAGATTTTTAAAATTAAAAATTATCTTGTTTATCAGTGTAAAAATTACGAATTAATATTTTACTTCAACGGCAAAAAGTGCATTTATTTATAATAAAAATTACATATGCTTAACAAAATATCTTTTTTATCGGTAAAATTTTTTCTGTATTAAAAATTAATTTAATTTCTTAATTTAGTCGAGCATTTTGCGTCTGCGCGATTATATTCGACAAAATATAGCTTGTCGCGGGTTAAAAAAGCAGCATGGCATTCATCTTTGAAGAATGTAATAAGTACTTTCTTAGTAGGTTACAATCATGTCATAGAAGTAAGAAAGAACTTGACATTAATCCTTTGAATCTTATTTGCTGTGGGAAAAAAAATTCGTTTTTCTTAAAAGGATTAACATGACTGAATACTTTTTTATAGAAATGAGAGAAAAATGAAATGTAAAACTAACGTTAATTTCAGATTTGGAAATAAAGTGAAAGTAAATCTTGGAGAAATTTGAGAATTTTTTATTTCTTTGCATTGAATAAGAAATTATTTAATGTCATGAAAATTAAGCAATATTTATTTTTAGAATAGATTTAAATTTTAAACTATAGTTTATTTTTTAATTTATTCTTCTTCATAAATCTAACATTATCTGACCTTTGACCTAAAATATCTCGATACATAGATCAAAATTTGAAATTCAGGCTTCGTCGTGACTTTAAAACATGATTGAGTTCAAGCTACGTTCAAAACTTTATTCGAATCGTTTGAATTTTACTATGTCAACGAAACTTTCGCACACAATCAGATTGAGAGCCAACAGCCCTACCGTGCTGAAAACACCGGTTCTCGTTAGATCACCGAAGTCAAGCAGCATCGGGCGCGGTTAGTACTTGGGTAGGTGACCACCTGGGAACACCGCGTGCTGTTGGCACATTTCGGGCGCGGTAGCCTGGTGGTTTGGGGGTCTGGATTTGCACGCTGCCACAACTGCCGCCGTGTTCATGCGGAGTACGATCACGTTAAACATGTGGGTCCGTAAGTCCTTCCGAGAGGTTGGTGGTAGGAGAAGGAGGGTACGGTCCCTGTGGATGCCTCCCCCACTGTGTTCCGGTCTAAATTGGGTCGCACTTCCCGGCCGTCCAAACGGTTACCTTACACCTTTCTGGTAGGTCGGATGGTCAGGGTCTCAACAACAACACAATCAGATTGAAGTGAGTGTTGAGGAAGCTACGCCTCAGAATTTGCTTCGTTGCAATTATTTGCTTTGAAAAAATGAAAAAGTTGTCGTAAGATTCAAATTCTGCAAATTTCTGTAACGATGAAAATAATAATACATTTGATTTGAAAGGTAAAAGTACAAACCATTGGAGTTGATGTGTGAAATCGGGACCAAATACAGGAGGATACTGACCAGGAGGACCGAGATGATATACAGGTGGCCTAGGAATACCTAGAAGTCAAAAGACAATTTTAGCAAAAGAAAACCTTTTATTGTAATAAATACGGTATAGGGTACAATTTACTCGTATTCTTTTCAAATCTTTTTATCATAGTATCTGTATTTCCGATTTTCTTAAGCATAAATAGACTCAAAAGTAAAAAATTTGTCACTGCATTTTATTTTAACGTAAATAACATCTATAGTTATAAGGAATCCGGCTGAGATTGGAGCGTAATGAAAAATGTAAACACTTTGATTGCTTATATCGCCGAACTTAATAGTTAAAAATGTAAACAATTTTTACTTACTTTGTCAGATATATGTTACCATTTATGAATATACAAAAATTATTACAATAATTTAATATTTTGAACTATTTCTGTTTTCGAAAGAAAAAATAATAAACTGTTTTTATCCAAGCAAGTTTATTATTTTTCTACTTTCAGCCACGTATGCTATTCTGCTACCGATGACGAACTTATCCTGAAGAAGAAAGCTGTTTTACGGCTACAAAACCGGTTGACTCCCTAATTTTTACTGTATATTGTAGTCATACGTTAGATTTTCTATCACATTCCCGTTTGCAGTTTTTAAACGACAGATGTCTCAACCAGGTTTCTGACTGCTGCTCTACACCTGCCCTCTATCCGTTGAGCTACAAAGTATTTTCTTTTAGAATGGGCGTGGCCTCCACACATTTTGCATTAGTGAATATGTAGAAACAGGAAGTTTTCAAAATGCTTTCGTTATAAACAATGATATGGCGAACAGATTAGGTTAGGTTAAAAGAAGGATCCGACGTAGCAATCAAGTAGTTTATGCCAACGGGCGGTTCTCAAGGTTGCAAATTTTCTCTTCCAGCAAAGCTCCAGCCACGGGTTCACGGTGAATTAAACTATTCACTGAGTAGGACACCTGCCACTCAAAGACTCCAGTCTCCGACGTTTCTGGGCACAGGTTATAATATAAGACCCAATCCGACACTTGGAAGAGCCCATATGTGGTACGCGAAATACATTCGAAGAATCCGGTTAATTCATCCTCACATCATGTTCCCCTTAGTGATGGTGGGTCACGGTTGCAGAAAATGATATGGAGAACACTGGAATGCCTAGTGAAGAAATTGAACCTCTTTATCGACCAATGTAAGTCAGTTATACCACATAGTTGGCTTCGGTAGGTCGGACGGTCTGGGTCTCATCAACAACAACACAGCTGGCTTCAAATTTAAAGAACACTGAGACTAAAATATACGAGGTTGTGTCCAAGTTCAACGTAACAGGGTGTATCGAAAGGAGGCAATCATATAGCTTCATTCTCAAAGAAAAAACGAACGTGTGGTTGCATTCGGATCTTCATTAATATATAAACCGTTTCCTTAATATAAAACTCAAGAGATTTAAAAATAAATTTTAAAACTTTGAAGTTAAAAGCATATCCAGAGAAGATCTCAAAATTGTGACTTCATCTCGAGCGAAACGTTCAACTGTCAGAGCTATCGAGGCTGTGAAAGCATTTTTCACTGCTGGTCGCTGCACTCGGAGCGCGACTCCAAGCTACAGGAACGCCTCCTAATGACGAATTTTATGACTCTGATACGTATACCTGATATTTATAAAATATTTATAAGAACTTATAAGAAAAGTAGAAAATAAGTGGTCCATCTTACCTGTCTTTGGATCTATGGCAACGGGTGGAATTCCCATGTGAGCGGGGGGTGGCTGTGCGAAAGGTTCGCCATTATACACCATAAAGGGTAACGGCGAACCCGAGTGAGGAGGAACCATTGGCACTTTCCCAGCCTGGAAAGAAAAAAAAATGATTATATATGTAGTAGTTTATTTCACTCAACGATATTCACTGTAATGATTGACATACAGATATACAATGAAGCTTCTGTGAGTCAAATTTTTCTATAACACAAAATATTTCAAATTTTTTTTTAATTTATATTTTCTTATTCAATATTCAGACCGCAAGAAGAAATTCTTCAAGTTGAACTTTTCCATGCCTTAGAGTAATAATATCTGCCATACGTAGTGCAATTTTCATTTCTGCAATTCGAATTTTCTTAGAAAGAAGCTAAAGTCCATCTCCATTTACATTTGACTGGGATTTCTTACAAGAGCTATCATCACTCGTTCCAAAAGAATGCATGTCTTGTGACTTGTTGATAATGAACTTATAGTTTCATAGTTTCCTATACGTAAATTACCGAATTCAAGATTAAATTGTTGATGAACATGGTGCTGATAGTTGCAGTCATCAGTTCAAGAAGTTTCTGATGTAATGGAGAATTTGAAGCATTTTGCAAACTTGCGAGAATCTGTCGATCATAGTATTTATTTTTTTTTCAAGCTGTTACTCATTTGGTTTCTTTCACACTGAAAACAAAATCAACAATCTGATGTGAATAGCACATGACATTCCCTACAGACTCAAATTCATTTTATTTTTATTTCTTTAATAATTTATTAAATCGAGTTTAATTTCACAAAATAACACCCATAACTATTTGAAATTAAGCTGAATTTGCACTTTTAATTCAATTTTCTTTTTCATTTGGTACCTGGGCGTATTTCCAAAGGCGGCATGTCAAGAATGCGAAAAAAATAAAATATCTCGAGAACGGTTAGCGCTAGAGTGGTGAAATTAGTCTTTTTCTTCGTCAAAATTACGTCAATTATCACCGTCAAAAATTATCAGCGTACGTTATTATCATCGTCAAAAGTTACGTAAAAAATAAGCATTTAATTGATATATTTGACCATATATAATCTTTTATTTCAGATTTTGACCATTTTTGTAGGCCATTTCGTGAAGACGGCAGGTTCTTTTTTTTTCCAAAATGTACCAAAACCTAATCAACATCAGAGTGACTTACCTACCAAATTTTGTGAGATTTGTTAAATTAGTTATTTAGCTAGCGCGGATGCATGCGATTTTTGCAGGTCATTTCGCAAAAAAAGGCAAGGTTTTATTTTATCCCGAATTGTACCAAAATCTAATCAGCACCAGGGTCACCCACAAGTGACTTACCTCTATAATTTTAGGAAATTTGGGCAGTTAGTTTAGTTTTTGTGTTAAAGTTGATACATATATTGAACAGACAGGCACGCACACACAGACGTTACGCTAAAAATAGTTTATTCGTGTTCCGGAGGTCCCAAAACGTGTAAATCCTTTTAAAAACGCGATTCCAATACTTTCCCTATACGTTACCATGCATTGTAGGGAAAGTAAAAATCAATATAGCAGACCAAAATAAAAATAATTTACAACAAATGCTAAAGGTAATGTTATTATACGAATTTGCATATAACTACTTTAAGTTCCCATTTTAGCTGTATAGATAAACATTTATTAAAAAGGTTTATTTTAATATGCATATTCTATTTTAAATATATACTAAAAATATATATTTCCAAACGCATATTTCAGGACATCACAGAAGTTTATTGGTGTCAATGTAGCAAGTATTCATAAAAATTGATAAATCAATGAGGAAGTGCAGTAAAATACTGATTTAAGGAAATTTGAGATTTTTAATACCCTCCTATGCAATATGGAATATGAATATATTTCACAATATAAACCTATAAATGAGTATTTGTATCATTGTCTGGTTCCATGGTTAAAATTGGTATGTGTAAAGCGTCATAAATATAAAAGTAGCGCAAAACAAACTTTTAGTAACTATTAATTACAGTATTTCCGGCTATTACCCGTATGATATGCACACTAGTGAACTCAGACAAAAATTTAGTTTAATGTATCTTAGGAAAAGAAAACAATGGTCTTGCCTCTTTTTTTACTATAAAGTTTTAAATAATACAACTGATTGTTTGTCCTACTTTACTTTCTTACCTGGAATTCTATACACCTGTTAATAATACTAGAAAAAAAAACATTATTTCACAATACTACTGTTAAACACAATTACATTAAAAGATCTATATATGAATTTGTTATCTCCATAATACCTATTGTACTGATATTGATATTTTTATTTTGAACCCTCCTCATTTAAAAAAAAAAAAGCCGTTTTAATGCATTTGATATGTATACTTAGTATTCTTGTATTTTATGCTCTGTTCTTTTTATGTTTGTGTCACTGTAACTGGATTTCATTTGTAGTTGCCGCATAAATTAAATAAATAAATAAACAGGTTTGGTTTGGACCTATGTGCACCCCAAAGGGGGGATATACTGCAATCATAATAAATTGATTACGTGATTATAACGTCACAAATTTCAAACAATATAATTTAGATTTCTTTTAGTAAATACTAACTTTATCATCACTTACTGAGCGGCAATAAGCATAAGTATACTCTAGTCTAGACCGAGTGTTGTTGTTGCGACTCAGACCGTCCGACCTACCAGAAAGGTGTAAGGTAACTGTTTGAACTGCCGGGAAGATCTAGACCGAGTGTGCTTATGCTTGTTGCTTTATTTTACTTATTGCTTTAGTAGAAAATTTACTCGACGTTTAGATTAACGTTTAATTTACTCGACGTAAACGTTTAGATTAATGTTTAATTTACTCGAGGAAGAGAAAAAGTAAATATTAATCGAATTCATTAATCTAAAAGCAGACATATTCTTTAGTTTAATAGTTTAAACGCATGTGCATTCGTTATCTGCAATTCGCCAATTCGAATGCAACAAGCAGACGGTAACAGCTATATTCTCCAGCTGCAGATATTTTTGAAGAATTATCATCTGTCTGGATAAATAAATTGATCTTGAATCATCCCAAAGTAAAAATAAATTTTAATATGCTGTTTCAAAAAGTTTACGTTCAATTTAAGTCAAAATTTAATGGCCCACTTATAATATAGAAATAATTAATTAAAAGCAGATACACTTATAATATTGAAATAATTAATCTAAAAGTAGACATATTCTTTAGTTTAATAGTTTAAACGCATGTGCATTCGCTATCTGCAATTCGCCAATTTGAATGCAACACGCAAACGGTAACTGCTATCTCCAGCTGCAGACATTTTTGCAGAATTATCATCTGTCTCGATAAATAAATTGATCTTGAATCATCCAAAAATATAAATAAATTTTTATATGCTGTTTCAAAAAGTTTACGTTCAATTTAAGTCAAAATTTAATGGCACACTTATAATATTGAAATAATTAATTAAAAGCAGATACACTTATAATATTGAAATAATTAATCTAAAAGCAGACATATTCTTTAGCTTTATTTTTAAAGAATTATCATCTGTTTCGATAAATAAATTGATCTTGAATCATCCCAAATTAATAATACATTTTTATATGCTGTTTCAAAAAGTTTACGTTCAATTTAAGTCAAAATTTAATGGCACACTTGTAATATTGAAATAATTCTAATCCCAATGATAGAATATTAATCTTTAAAACCTACAAAATTAGAAAATTACAAATTTAATAGCACTCAAGGTTCCAGGCGTCGTTGTTCGCAGAATAAACATCTGAGAAAGAAATCTATTTCGACAAATAAATTAATTTTGAAGTTGAAAGTAAAAAAAAAATATTATATGCTGTTTTAAAATGTTTATGTAAAGTCAAAATTTCAAGACGCATTTTTAATACAGAATTACATATTCCAAAGATTGAGAATTAATTTTAAAACCCGCGAAATTAGAAAATTGCAAATTTAATAGTACTTAAGGTTCAAAAACATCATTCTCAGAATAAACACATACGAAAGAAAGCGCTCGCATTCAAGCAAAATGTCGTCTGCTCAATAAAATGAAAAATCTGATGTTGGCAACACATCACTTTCCCTACAGACTCAAATTAATTTTCTATTAATTTCTTTCGTAATTTTAATTGAGTTTAACTGCATAAAATGACACTTACAAAATCAAACTAAAAGCTATTTTACAATTTTGTGTATAAAAGTTTTCCCATCATTTTTACTGGGTATCCACTAGTTTACTATATAAGAAGTTATTAAATGACGTAATTTTTATTATTAAATGACGTAAAAAAATCATTATTGTCCTTAGATTAATCTGTATATTGTAACTATATGCTCAAATTTTCGGATTTCAAGTTGATCTATATTGCTATTTCAGTGGAACACTTGGAATCAGTACTTCCTCTCCTCTTCCATTCATTTCCACTCAACTCCACCAATGTTCGCTAGTAAGTTAATTGGTGTCTGAGCAGACAGAACACAGGATATTCGCTTAAATGTATCTATTACATATCTATTAAATAGAATATGGCTCATATATCCTACATGTTGCACTTGAGCACATTTATACACACGTATTAATAATATTTACAGTAACATGCTCAGAACAATTTGATCCAATTTTGTTTACATTCACCATACGTTGCAATTTATTTACATTGTTCCATTTTGTTATAATAATAAATAATACTGCATTTAATACTCGTCTCCACGATCGAAAAATTTAAATTTTTATAATGTCCATTTATAATATTTGTTGTTGACAAACGCCGGTCGCTTGGCCGCTAAACCATTAGACAGAGAGCTCTTCAGTATTTTAAAATTGATGAACTAAAAGTCACTAGTGCTGGGCACTCGTCTAAATGTTCTCCAGACATAGGCTGTCCGAGGTCACATAAAGTACAATCCGAGGAAGTAGCAAGTTCAATTCGATGGCGATGAGCCCTGAGATAGTCATGACCAGTCAGACGTCTGAACTTAGCAACTGCTTCTCGTCGAGAAGCATCTGGAATGACTGAAATGTCCCTACTGAAGGTGCTCTATGACTTTCCTTTAGATGCCTCCAGAGATTCTGCCTCAATTTATTTCTTGTGCAGCATTTTGATGTAAAGTAGTGCTGAATGAAAAGTTATAGGCTCTGAGAATCTCTGCTCCCCCATAATACCCTTTTTCGCCAAAAAGTCCGCTTCTTCATTTCGTTCTTTTAAAAGCGCCCTGATCTCTTGAATCCGGAGGCCATTGTTTCTTTGGTTGCTGGACAGTGCCTGGAGAACCGAAGTCCGAGAGGATGACAGCTCTGTTGAATGAAGAAGGACAAAGAGCTTCTTGCTGCAATGCCACAAAAATTGCTTCGATCTCCTTATAAAAGTGTGATAAAAGTGTGTTGTAGGAGCTCCAACAGGTAAGTAAAAGTCAAACAGTGTGCAAAAGACTCCAGCTCCGCCCCCCCCCCAAAGCTCTGTCAAGTAAAGAGCCATCGGTATAAACATGCATTATTTCTTCAGAAATAATTTCCCTTTGTTCACTTTCACCTCAAGATCCAGTCGAACACCAATGTCCAGAAATTCTAAGGGTTACACTGGTGGCAGGAGAATGTAAGCTTTAAAGTCAATATCATGGTGTTGTTAAATTCTATTAACTGACTACATGAAACCAGTTTGAGATTTCAGATTTCTGGGAGTAGTACAATCATAACTTCTCCAATAATCATTGTTTAGCAATCTAATTAATTTTGATAGACAATTAGAGCATTTTTCTGAATTATTTTTATTATAGTCTGGGCCATTTATAATATTGAATTAGCGACCAGTTTTCGGCAATAGATTCTGATATCGTTACATGAAAACTGCTTTACTGAAGTATGTATGAAGAATTATTGGGACTACGTGGGGACCAACGAAAAACTCATCACAGTATATATATATATATTTTTTTTCAGAAATTAAATTAAATGTCTATAGACTTATTTCGCAAAAGAGGTTCAAATTCGGGGCATGCCGATTACAAACCCACAGCATATCTCGAATTAAGGCGTTAGACTAAACGATATCTCTAAGTCCGAAGCCTTAATTCGGGATGTGTTTGCAGAGGAATGAATTAGTCACAAGATTAGATACAAATGGAATGATAGGCGAACAGCGGTGACACAAAATACTTCTTCTGATAGGCAATGGAAAGAATTTTCAGATCGCTCATGAGATGGTGGGGATTTTTAGGGTCAGACAGTTGTTTGGATTCTACTGGTGGTAATAATGACCTTGTGTTGGTGGTGATAATCTGGCCCAAAGTGCGATCGAAAGGTCTAAGATGTTGAAGATTGCGTGTTCTGACTTCCGATGACCACTTGTGGGGTTCAAAGTTTAAGATAAGTATATCTGTTTTCCAAATTTAATTATATGCAAACAAGTTAAACTAGTAATATATTTATATTACAACAGTATCTCGCACTTTGAGGACTAAGGACTGGACTCAAGCTCACGATTCTTTTACACTAACTACTTAGTTTCTGTACAGTTCTTTTATACTAACTACTCGGTACAGACTCCCCGTTTAGTAAAAAAAGGAAAGATCGTGAGGTCACCTTTAGTGATCTGAAGGCACCACACATGAAAAGGTACGCCGCACCTTTTCATTTTGTAAGAGAGGTATTGAAGAAAATTAAAAAATATTTATAGACTATATATTAAATTAATTTGGCACACATTTTACGAAAATATTTTATTTGGGAGAAAAAAAAGGGTGTATATATATATTGCGAATGACAGCAGTAGTCTCGTCATTTACTCCACATTGCTCATATTGACATGTGCTGTATTTTCTCAGGTATGTTTATATTCCTAATTCATTTTTCTATCTTTTAGCTTGTAGTCCAAGTAGACAGAGTTTATTGATATTATCTATCTCTGTCTTCAGAAACAAGCTTTTTTTGTTCATTTTTAATAGATACTTGGACTTGAAAAATAATTTGTTCAAAATGAATAACTCTTTAAGCCTAGTGCTTATCCACGTGTATGCCTTTTATTCTTGGTTATTTATTGTTTTTCATTTTTGAATTCTCACCATTAATATCCGTTGATTATATTTGGCTTGATGACTAGATGTATGCATTTTATTCTCCTCTTGATTGATGATTCTTTATTTTTTACATCCTTTTATGTTGCTAGCATTTTTTTACGTTCAGGTTTTATAAGTTACAACTTCTCTCTTTTCTATCATTGGAATTTCATAATATAATTTTATTATATATATACAAATTTTAACATTTCTTTGACAGCCAGTTTTTCAAAAGTTTCTAAAGCCAATTTCTTAATTTAACAATTGTTAAAGCTATATTCGTAAAATATCTACGCATAGTATAAAGAGACACAAATAACAAGTGAATTTAAAATTTAATGATATCTTGGCGCTTATTTAATAACTGCGGGAAGCCAAATTTGACAAACCTTACACAAAAATGTCTTTAGTATGTTTTTTCCCCTAATGAACCATATTTGGCTGAAAACTCGCCATTTCTTTAACACGAAAAGTTAATAAAAGACATCAAACCGCATTCTCTGCTCACCAAATCCTTCCCATTCTCCACCGATACATTTGTACATATTTCAATAAGTCAAATCACTGCTGCATCAGCATTCGGATCCCTCCCCCCCCCCCTACAGCGCCACTTCCATCCCCACCCCACCTCCCTATCCCGCCGGATACTTAATTGGCGGTCAAGGAGGCGGAAAAATTTCCGCTAATGAATTTTCCGCCAAAGTGACTCGGCGAATACGCGAATTTTCGAATTCGGAAACCCCCCTTCGGCTTCGCCCCCCTCTGTCCGCTATTAAATGGATAACATTCTACACTAATGAATTGAGAAGCCTCGCTTTTGCCCCCGGGGGCTAGAACGGTCGTACGTGATTGCAGAGGGGGTTCCGCAGGATCGCAGCCCCACTTCAGAAAGCCCTCGCGAGCGCGATAGGCTTTTGAAATTTATCGATTCCACGGAAGGTTCGAATTTTGAAGTGTGCGCTCCATCCCAATTAAGGGTCCTGGTTAGCCATACTATTCAGCTATTCAGTGGCACAATGTACACAATATATCCTTTATTTCTCTCTCTCTCTCTCTCTGTATCTCCTGTCTCTCCGTGCATTCTCATACTCGCGCAAGCGCAAATTAGGCGTGCAGGTATATATAAGTATTCCGATTATACAACTTTCCGATAACTAGAATATCGAATATTTGTATACCCGAATGATATGATACAATTTAATTTGTTTTGGAAGCATTATAAAGTGAAAGCTCAATAATATAAAATGGTGAAAAACAATTTATAGCAAAAAAAAAAATCAGATTCCAAGATATGCTCTTCTTTTTGCATATTTTGTGTATGTTTTCACAAACACTCACACCCTCAGTAGCGCAGGAGATATAGACTGAGAGCTAAATTTTATGACCACCAGACAATTTTAGGCAAGTAGCCATCCCGCAGATACTGAGATCTAAGGGATCTAACAGCAGCAGCATCATACTGCTTATGTTAGATCCCTTAATAGCTCTTGATCCCTAAAACTATCAAGTCAGATAGCCTCTGAACGCACATTTCGTCCCACATAACAAAATAGCCAACCCGGAGATACCGAGATTTAAGAGATCTAGCATTAGCAATATTGCTGATGTTGGATCTCTTAATAGGTTTTGATCCCTAAAATCATCAAATCAAATGACCTCTGTAACGCAAAGTTCGTCCCACGTTACAATGTAGATACCTCACAGATACTGAAATCTAATGGATCTAATATCAGTAGCATCATACTGCTAATGTTAGATCCGCAGAGTTCGGAACGCACAGTTCGGCCCACATTACACAGTAGATACCTCACAGATATTGAGATCTAATGGATCTAATATAAGTAGCATCATACTGCTAATGTTAGATCCGCACAGTCGCACAGTTCGTTCCACATTACAAAGTAGATACCTCTCAGATACTGAGATCTAATGGATCTAATATCAGTAGCATCATACTGCTAATGTTAGATCCGCACAGTTCTGAACGCACAGTTCGTCCCACATTACAAAGTAGATACCTCACAGACACTGAGATCTAATGGATCTAATATCCGTAGCATCATACTGCTAATGTTAGATCTCTTAATAGATCCCGATCCCTAAAGTTCTGGCCTCTCCACGTATATAATTCGCCCCCACATTACATCGTAAGGGCTGCAGAAGCAGAAATAATAACCAAGTATAGTTATAATAACTCGGTCTCTTAATGTATCTAACAATAGTGAAAATACGACTATTAGACTCGAACAAACTCGAAATTTCTTTGCGCTGTGCAAATAATATTATGAATTTAATATATGCAAGTGAACTAGTGTACATGAGTCACAATAAAATGGAACTCAAAAAACTAATCAATTATTCATTTAATTCGTCATATAACAAGAAACATTCACTTTTTCTCTCTTTTCATGTATATACATAAATATGTGCAAATATTTAATAGCTAAAGAGAGTGAAATTTTGATTAAAATCACTCATTTTTAAAAATCTTAATTAAGCATTAAATTAGTGTTTTCTAAGTGGTACACACCTGTATATGAAGACTGTACAGCCACTTAAGATGCAATACTTGATATAAACCATTTGCATCTTACAAATTTTCAAAGTTGTATTGCATGAAATCACTAAAGAGATTCATCAAACTTAATTTTAGACTTGCAGTAATAAAAACTATTTCAATGCTTATTATTTCTCACAAAATATGTAAAGGTTTCGGAAATGTGATAAATATTGCTACATTTAACAATGTCTATATTCAAAATCTACGATTCGTGAAAATTAAAATCTTGTTCTTAATGTATATTCATATTCTTAACTCACTGCCAATAACCCTCCTTCACATAAAAGAATTGCAAAGTAAGAAACAATAAATATTACATGCATATGTATTTCATTAAAAATCGTTCTAAACTTTTCAAATCTGATGAATGCATGATGAATTTCAGCGCAGGATGAAAATGTAAATTCATTGTTCTAAGCGTCTTCGTCGCAAGAAATTTTATGCAATGATTGAGAAAGAATTAAATCCGAGAGAATGTAAAAAGTTTTATATTTTAGTAAAAGAAATGGCGAAATAAATGTATAAAACTGGAAACGGGGAAAAGTCTAGTTTCCAACCCCTGCATGAATTTCGCGAGTAAAGAGCGATAGTGGAATGATTCACAGAATTAGTTTCCAAGAATGAATCAATGTTGGAAAGAGTAACAGCCAATGCAAGATAAATGCGCATGAATTTATATTAGTTTGCAAAAAATGAAAGCATATTACGTACGTAATATAAAAGCGGACAATACTTGTGAAGCTTGATAAGCATAAATAATACACACTGAGTTGTTGTTGTGACTTATCCCCCATGGTGAGGAGCGCCTAACACCACGTCCACTAGACTCCTGGTCCCAATGCAAAAGGGAGAATATGCAGCTTCACTTTTTATTGAGGCTCCCCAAGGGCAGAAGGCTGACTTTGCCTCGACTACACAACATCCATGCCCGCTGGCGGGATTCGAATCCACAACCCAGCAATCCAGCGATCAGCCGGAAACGCATGCCCCTGACCACTCGACCACAGGTTCGGCATACACACTGAGTACTTTAGAAATGGTTAACGTTATACTATTCAGTATCCTCTTGACGCTTTTCGTTTAATCAATCTGCAAAGTTAAATAATTTGTAAGTATCAGAATACAAGGTTGATTTAAAGTATCAATTGGTTTTCAAGACAAAAACAACTTCCGGGATATAAAAGGCAGACTACCGACTAAATCAGACAGAGGCTTTTTTTAAGTATGTTGGTGCTGGTAATCTGTCATTCATAATTTGGAGAAGGTAGGTGTTTTTTAGCTTCGTAACAGACTGATACTTTTAATCAACCATGTATGCTGTTAGCTAGGGAAGTATTTGATTTTACAGTTTGATTCGAACAGCAGTTTGAGCAAATTTTTATATTAAAAATAGTCTTTTACGATTATCTTTGATCAAATTTTATCCTAACTTGTGTCGTTCCTGATTTTCGACGTATGCATTGCAGAGCAACTGATAGAATTGAAGATAATAATAGCGATCTCAATGGACAGTATCTGAACGGATACATGACTGTCTGGTCATCTGAAAGCAGGTGGTTCGATTTTCTACTATAGATACATATATTTTATATAGATATAGATATATATTTTATTTTATAGAATCGAAGATAATAACTTGCTCAGTGGACAGTAACTCAACTGATGCATGTTTTTTTTTTCTTTTGTTGTGAAAATAATTCTTTAAAAATCATCTGAACAACTTATCCAACATTTTTACTTCTCTTGCACACGTTTTGAAAAAGAAATTCAAAGTTCTAATTGTATATATTTTGCCACAATATCGATTAAGTTCTTGTGTGATTTTTGAAACTAAAAAGTGCATTTTTAATTATACAGAATTAAGGTTATAACAATTGCAATATTCGTCAAATGGAAGAACGTTAGAGGAAGTACAATTGAAAGATATGGGCAGTAAAGCGTTGCGATTGAAAGAAATTAACAATCATGGGGTATAGTCGAAAGAAATCAACAATCATGGGGTATAATCGAAAGAAATCAACAATCATGGGGTATAGTCTAAAGAAATCAACAATCATGGGGTATAATCGAAAGAAATCAACAATCATGGGGTATAGTCGAAAGAAATCAACAATCATGGGGTATAATCGAAAGAAATAAACAATCATTGGGTATAGTTGAAAGAAATCAATAATCATGTGGTATAGTCGAAAGAAATCAACAATCATGGGGTATAGTCGAAAGAAATCAACAATCATGGGATATAGTCGAAAGAAATCAACAATCATGGGGTATAGTCGAAAGAAATCAACAATCATGGGGTAAAGTCGAAAGAAATGGTTAATCAGAGAGAAAAGAGGAAAAAAAATGGAAATTCGTGCATATTCGCGTGGATAAATTTTAACCACTAGTACAATAGATAATAATCCAAACTACATTTTACGCCATGCCGTGTTCATTTAACAAAATTAAGTACTGTATTTGTTTATTCTACATTAGCAATTCACATTGGATTTGCTTCTATGAGAATTCCAAAAATCGTTGCAAATGAATAAATAAACAAATGAATAAATGAATGTGCTTTCGTCGTGTAATTCTGAGTATGAAAAATTAAGCGCGGAGAAAACTTTAATTCTAAATTCATGTTATTTAAAAAGACGTACAGAAAGAAATAAACAAATAGTTCCTATCTATAAACACTTGTATACAGAACTGTTTCAAATGGGAGCAGCGATACGTATAATACTGTTTCTAATATAAGTTATTATATATATACAAATTGCCACGAATAGAAATTAAAGAAATATACAAGTCTGTTAAATATATATACAAGACTACATTTACAGGACTGTTACAAATTGGGAGCAAATACATATACAAGACTGTCTTCAGTACAATATAGACTGAGTCAGGTACAATATATACAAACAAATCTCACAGATTACCATGGCTTTCAATACTACATTGATACATATAATGATATTAGCAGCGAATAGAACAAATGTACATTTAAAAGTAAGTTGACTGCAGTACATACAAAATTTAAAAGTATACTACTTATTTGTAATATACAATATACTACGAATAAGTATGCAATATACAGTGAGCTAATTTCTGTGGGTAACTAGTAATAACTCACAAGAATCTGTTAGCATCAGTCTCGGTGTTCTGGTCCATTCCATGCACAAGAGCACTTACTTTTGTTGTAGTTTTGCTTGTAACGCCACAGAATTCGTAAATAGTTATTTATTTACGAATGTATTTATTTACGAATTAATGTCAATTGCATTTTGATAAATATTTTGCATATATGTATAAAAAGTCGTTATATTTGGACCAATAAGTTGTCAAAAGAGACCAATTTCAATTGACGTGGATATTGTACACCGTTTTATTTGGAAAATAAGTAAAGACATTGTATTATTTGCATTATGTATAGAAAGAGTAACGCTGCCAACATCATTTTTTTATTGTTGTTCGCATTGTACCATTTCATCATCTGACTGGAACAGTGTCTTTTGTAAATCATACGGTCACGTTTGTTTGCGTCGCCTGTCTGCAGCTAATGAGCTTCGGGTGATTACTTACTCTTTGATTTGGTATCATTTGTGAGGTTGGAGATGTAGTTCAAATCATGATTACGACATGACTTCTTTAGACCCTTTAAACAACTTTTAATTTTCTTTAAGTACTTCTTTTAAACTTTTAGATTTTACAAAGCACCATTTGCAATTTTCCGTTTATCCAAAGCACTTTTTCAACTTTCAGTTTTCCCAAAGAACTTTATTCACATTTTCTCAAAGCACTTTTAACAACTTTCAAATTTTCCAAAGAACTTTTTAACTCTTTCACGACTAGCGCCAGTTATATCCGGAATCCACTAAATGTGTAGCTTTGGCTAGCGCAGGCTATATTCGGCATCTACTAAATGCTTCACCCTGGCTAGCGCCCAAACTGTTACCTTACACCTTTCTGATAGGTCGGAAGGCCTGGGTCTCAACAACAACCCTGGCTAGCGCCGGATATATCCAACACCCACTAAATGCGTCACCCTGGCTAGCGTCGTCTATATCCGGCATTCACTGAATGCTTCATTCTGGTTAGCGCAGGCGACTATATTCGGCATCCACTAAATGCGTCGCATTAGCTAACGACATTTGCAGTAATGATACGTGAATTGGACACCAAGTATTTAACTAGCGCACAAGAAAAAGTTCCTGACACGTGTAAAGTGTATTTGTTTCTATCTTTTTAAGGAGTATAAAAGTAAAGTTATTAACTTGTACGGTGTGTGTGCACTAATGGCAAAACAACCCATTCATTGGTGGCGTAGTGATGGCTAGTATCCCCGTCGCGAAAGAGTTAAAACGTTCACATTTTCTCAAAGAACTTTTGACAACTTCTATACAAGTTTAAACGTGTGCAGTTGATTTTCCAGGATCTGGTACAAGTTTTAAGTGGAATATCGTTTGCATGAATTCCAATAGCTTTACATTTTCTGGTTTCTTAATGTCTGCGTTAAAATCTTCAACTTATTGAATGGGTATATTCGGATCTATTTGTCATATTTTCTGAAAGTACTTTTAACAACTTTCAATTTTACCAAAGAACTTTTTAAAACGTTCAAATTTTCTCAAAGCACTTTTGATAACTTTCAGTTCTTCCAAAGAACTTTTTTCACATTTTTTCAAAGCACTTTTAACAACTTCCAATTTCTCCAAAGAACTTTTTAAAACTTTCACATTTTCTCAAAGCACTTTTAACAACTTTCAATTTTTCCAAAGAACTTTTTCACATTTTCTCAAAGCACTTTTAACAAATTTCAAATTTTCCAAAGAACTTTTTAAAATGTTCATATTTTTTCAAAGCACTTTTGACCATTTTCAATTTTTACAAAGAGCATTTTTCACATTTTTCTCAAAGCACTTTTGACAACTTTCAGTTTTTGCAAAGAATATTTTCCACATTTTTCTCAAAGCACTTTTAACAACTTTCAATTTTTAGAAAGAACTTTTAAGACCTTCACATTTTCTCAAAGCACTTTTAACAACTTTCAGTTTTTAGAAAGAACGTTTTAAAACCTTCTCATACTTTTGACAACTTTTAGTTTTTCCAAAGAATATTGTACAACTAACTTTTACTTTTCCAAAGGAACTCTTTACAACTTAAACGTACTAAAAACACTTTTTAGAAATTTCACTTTTTTCAAAGCACTAATTGCAACCTTAACTTTTTCCAAAGCACAATTTACAACTTTCACTTTTCTCTTTTACGAATTACCCCTTTTCTCAGAGCGCATTCTCTAACAAACCACAAAACTTCCACAGCCTTGAAGCTATATATACCACGCAAAAACTATCAAAGCATCTATTATTACAGGTAACTTAAGGATCTATTTGAAGTCGAAATTAACGACATTTCATATACTGTGTAGCATATAATACATTTCTGATACATTTTAGGAACGTATGAGGTAGCTAATAGATCTTAACACGCGACAAAACAAGCTGCACATTTATGATCTGTTTATTTAAATGTGGTAATAATTTGCAATTTAGCATGCTTTTGATGATGTTCATCGGCCACACATGCGCCTTTACAGATAGATAATGATAGTTGTCTTATAATTACATCCATGATTTTTTGCTTTCAAATTACAGAAAGATGTGTGCTTAAGGATATCCAAACTTATCGCCAAACTAAACGTAATTTAAGGGAAATTAGCGTTTTAATATAAAAAATCTGATGTGGGCAGCACATGACTTTCTTTATATAATGCAATGAATTGCTACTTTTACAGTTAAAAAAATGTTATTCTTATAGTAGATACATATATTCATTCCAAGATATTGAATTTTCTTCAATTAGTCGTCATTTTCATTGAATGTAGCGTCATATTTATCCATTTGGCGAGATTTTCGTTAATTTGGCAACATTTAAAATAGTCGCCAAGTTAGCGACATTCCACCAAATTCGTCGCCAAAATCTCGCCAAGCGTTATGGACGGAGAAATAAGTTATTCTTACAGCAGATAAATGACTATTGGCGTTCAAATACAAAAGTATTACTCAACGTATCTTTTCTCGTGAATGGAACAACTTAGATCCACGAGAATTATATCACCAAATTTATCGCAAGATATTACATATGAAAAGTGAACATATTTTTTAAGAGTTAATATTTTTTTATTTTACTTGATTTTTTGATAAATTTATTTGAAAAATGTACAATATCTCGAGAACGGTTAATGCTAGCATCCTACAGTTTATGTCAAACGTTTTCTAAGGAAAAAATTACATTAGAAATGTCTATTTGCGTAATTTCATTAAAGGTTTTGATTTTTTGATGATTTCTTCAAAATTTCACTCGAAAATTTAGGGGGGTTCTGAACATTCGATTGTGTTTAAAAACAATAGATTTCCAGTATTCACGGATTGTGATTTTGTACCAAATTTTATTTGAATCGTTCTATTCGTTCGTGAGATATCGTCTCCACAGACTCACTGACACACACACACACAGACATACTTTCACACACACACACACACACACACACACACACACACACACACAAAATGTTGATTCGTGATCATGGATGCTTGAAACGTGTCTCTCGTCGAAAACTTGAATTTGAATTTTCGACCCAGTCACAATACTTTCCTAGGTCGGAAGGTCTGGGTCTCAACAAAAACTATACATTCCTTATATATTATGTATATAAGGAAAGTAACAAATATCAAAAGAGCGAGACTGTATATTTTCTCATACCTTCACATTCAATTTTGTTTAAGTCGAGCTGTGTTTGTCACAATCAGTATCAGAATACAAAACAACTGGTTCGTCAGCATTCACTTTACTTTTTCATATATTTATTCTCCATGTTGTTTAGCTCGATTTGTATCATGGACGTTATACCAAACTAGAAAAATCGGCGGTGGCTTCAGTCCGATGGAGCTGCAATGGTTTTGCGTGAATAATGTCTTGTAAAATAGACTTCAATGAAGCTCACTAACATTATTCGTTGTTTTCTGTGCCATTTGTTTTGCTTACAACAAATAATATGGGCCTACGATAAATAAAGTAAGATGCATAATGGGAACAATAATTATAAATTGTGATAAAACATCAAATCCATACAAGTTTAAACGTGTGCAGTTGATTTTACAGGATCTGGTTCAAGTTTTAAGTGGAATATCGTTTGCATAAATTCCAATAACTTTACATTTTCTGATTTCTTAATGTCTGCGTTAAAATCTTCAATTTACTGAATGGGCATATTCGGTTAATACTTCGCTACTAGAATAACCACTATATTTCAAAACCTAAAATTTCAGTCCAATATCCAATTATATTTCCTTGTAAGGTTTTCAAAGGATTATAAATTGTTTTCTTATTAATCATAGACAGCATTTTTAATTTTCGAGATACAGGCATTACAAACTTTAAAAACGGAAAAAAAAAATTATGTTTTTCAACTTGACAAGACGATTTCTCGAAAACTATAAGAACTTTGTAAAAAAAAAATAACAATTATTTATATAGAAAGTAAATTTCCTACTGAAAATTTTTGTTCCTTACTGTTTATATCTATTTTCTATAGTTTAGACGATTTTCGATATTGAATGGGTATATTTGGATCACTGAAGATCTTCGCTATTAGAGCAACCACTATATTTCAAAACCTAAGAATTCAACCCAATTATATTTCCCTGTAGGGTTTTCAAAGGGCTTGTATTCTAACTATTCATAGATAGCATTTTTAATCATTGTAATATATGCATTATAAACTGTAAAAACGGATTTTTTTTTATCTTTTACAACTTGACAAGACAATTCATCAATAACTGTAAGAGCTATGTATAAAGAAAAAATATTAATCTAGAAACTGTATTTATTACTGAAAATTTTTGTCCCTTACTGTTTGTATCTATCTTTTACAGTTTAGACGATATTTTGTGTGAAAGTAAACAAAGTGAGGCAAAAACTCGCTCAGACAAAAACATTTTAGTTCATTCGGAAAACAATGTTCAAAATAGAAAAATACTGAAATTATTTTTCTATATTTATACATAGAACCTTATTTCCGACAAAACAAGAAAAAAAATGTTTACATTTTTATCTGTCAAGTTCAAAAATAAAAGCGTTCAAAGTGTTTATATTTATCGTAAAACTTCCATTTCAGTCAGAGATACCACAACCATAGATGTTATTCACATCAAAAGAGACACCTTTCTGGTAGGTCGGACGGTCTGGGTCTCAACAACAACATCAAAAGAGAGGTATCTAACACTGCTAAAAATATGGCTGTTGGCTGTGGACATCTCTGTTAATATTTTATTAATTTGTATTAAATAATACTAATAATTAAATAATACTAATAATTAAATAATACTAATAATTAAGTAATACTAATAATAATATAAATAATACTAATATTACTAAAATTAAATAATAACTAATTTGCATCATTCGACAAATTTGTATAATTAGATATCCGGAAACTCAATATATATCTTTGTTGATAAGACATTGGTGTGTGTGTGACTGAAAACATTATTGGAAAAACAATAAGTATATTTTTTCTATAATGTTATTAAAGTATTTCAATGCATATTACTTATCACAAAATATGCAAAGTAGTCGGAAATGTGATAAACATTGTTACATTTGACAATATCTATATTCAAAATCTAACGGCACGTGAAAATTAAATTCTTGTGCTTACTCTATATTCATATTCGTGACTCACTGCCAACAACCATTCTGCACATGAAAGAATTGCAAAAGTAAGAAACAATACATATTATATGCATATGTATTTCATTAAAAATCGTTCTAAACTTTTCAAATCTGATGGATACCTGAGGAACTACAGTGCAGGAGGAAGGAAATGGAAATTCATTGTTCTAAGCGTTGATTCTTCGTCGCACGGAATTTTATGCAATACACTGATTGAGAAGGAATTAAATTCGGCAGAACGTAAAAAATTTTATATTTTAATAAAAGAAATGGCGAAATAAATGTATAAAACTGAAAACGGGGAAAAGTCTAGTTTCCAACATCTGCATGAATTTCGAGAGTAAAGAGCGATAGTGAAATGATTCTTAGTAAATGAATATCCAAGAATTAGTGTTGAGAAAAATAAAATGCAGTTCCCTACTAAACATTTTTATAACTTACTGTTTAAATTTATCTTTTATAGTTTTGAACGCATTTCGAGTGAAAGTAAGCAAAGTGAAGCAAAAACACTATTTATTTGTTTTTGAAATAATTAAGTTCAAATATTAAAATAATGTAACATTTATATAAATATATTCATAAAAAGTATCCTGTTTCCGAAAAAACAAGGTGTTTATATTTTTGTTCATAAAATTTAGCAATATATGCGTCCATAGTGTTTACATTTTTTCATAATGCTTCGATTTCTGCCGGTACAAGAAGCAAGGTAGAAGAAGCACGATTGAGGGTACATGAAGCACGATCGGCAGCTCATAGCAGAAAATGTATCTGCGCTATCTTCATATTGTTACGACGTATTCTCCAGCATCGTGGGTGTGCGTTCGGGATATAAGAATGAGTCCAAATTTCGGGATAACTGACATGTTTATATACAAGCACAGCGTAAACAGGAACAATATACAGTTAAGACAGCACTCAAATGATCCACTAATTTCACAAAATAACCTATATTTTTCTCAAAACATTGACGAAAGTCACAGTTCAATATAACTCGTATTTCGTCAACTGCTCTCTGACTGAGTGAAGATTCCTTTTATAGACTCTCCATAGAAATCTCTTATATCACAATGTTGGTTACTTCGAGGTGTTTCTCGACCCTTCGAGAAGTCGCCAAATTGGCTATAACTCGCCAAATCTGGAACCCTCCACCGGACTTTATATCATCTGGCAAACATAGATGCACGTCATGGGAAAACATGTAAGGGTATTTTCTCCGTCTGGTTCTCAAAAAAAAAAAAGACTCTAGTAAGGGAATATTACACTTCACAACAGAGTATACATTAAATTCGTTAAATAACTTTTCTACTAATTTCATCAACCTTAAAATATCTATTTTAGGGCATTTCATTTGCACTATGTGTTAAAAGATAGCAAAATACTAAATTTGTTTTGGATAAAGTAGCTTAAAACGGAACATGTTTTTATACAACGGTACACATACTGACATGTGCCAAATTTGCTCGTACACCTGGTAAATCATGTATAAAAGTTTCCTTACAGAACGATAACATTAATAAACAAGTAAAATTAAAAAATAAATAAATAAATAAATAAAAAAATGCACAGGCAATACGTAAAAAGGCAGTTTCTAAAAGCGACAAAAATGACGAAAACTTGGAGAAATCTTTACTTCGTAACGCGGAATATACATGAGAATAAAAATAAAGCAAAAAAAAAAAAAAAATGAGAATTCTAAATGAGTTTTATTGATTTCTACAGATCAAGAAAGAATCAAATGAGATTGTAAAAGCAACGGCGGGGAGTTTCTGCGCATGCGCGCGGGGATTTCTTAGACATAAATGCTCTAATGATACCTGACATAAGAGTCCAAAAGAAGGAATTTGTGCACTTATTTATTTGAGGAATTTTTAAGAGCATTTAAATACGCTGCGAAATTCTCAGAAAAATTGGGATCTTTTCGGAATTAAATTGGAACGACTAAAACAAAATGGTAAATAACAGAGAGGGTAGAAAATAAGGGATTTGAGAATGGAAAGTGGAAAAAAAAAATATGATTCCCGGATTAATCACCGTGCTTAGAATTTTTGCTCGAATATTTTAAAAGCAGATGCATTTTGGGGTGCTTTTGTTAAGGTGTAAAATTATGGCTATTTAAAAATGAATTAAAACACGGAGAAAATGTTACTTTAATTTCTTTCCTATTCATAAATTTTGAATGATTTTTCCATAAGGCATCATTCGACGGCAGAAGAAATGTATTTTAGAATTTTTAAATAGAATTTTGTAGGAAGCAAAAGTAATATTATAATTTTAAAGCAAATATATTTAGGAGCTAAAAAGATTTTCTTGAAAAGCCATTTGCTTTAAAATTGAAAAGCTGTGTATTGTATATTTATAAAAATGAAAATGACAGATGGTTGCTACTGTAAAACTGAAAAAACAACAATAAAAACTGAAAAATAACAATGTTCACTAAATTAATGTCTTTAACTGCACAAAATACTCAACTGTCACAAAAAATAAATAAATAATATTTCTTCTTGAAAAGACATTTGCTTTAACATTGAAAAACTCTGTATTATACACTTATATAAATAACTAATTGTTGTTACTGAAAAACTGAAAAAATAACAATAAAAACTAAAAAATATAAATTTTTACTAAACTAATCTGATTAACCGCACATAATGCTCAATAGTCACAAAAATAATAAAAAATAAATAAATAGATAAAAAATATAATGCGGTAACATATGATTTTTTCTAAATGCAATTTCTTTACTTTCTTTACAACGAAATCATGATGCACAAGATCAATGGCACAATGTTTTTAGCATTGAATTACAATCAAATAAATTGTAATTGGGCGCTTTTGGCGAACTTTTAGTTCAAACAGAAAGACTAATTTATGCACTGCAAAATCCTCAGCCAAATGAAATTGATATTTAATTAATATCTCGTCAAATAAATGACTTGCCGCCGAATTTTTGGCCGTCAAAATCTAAAACTATTACAAAAATTATCTTCTCCCATGAAGCGAACGAAGTAGAAATACAGGAATGATAACAGATTTTTTGCATAATATCGCATTTGTAAAATGCACATTTTGAATGATATTTGCTATTCTTTTAACTATTCATAATAACTTTTTAAAAGTGCAATATCTCAAGAACTGTTCATACTATCGTTCTAAAGTTGATGTCATTCGTTTTCTACTCAAAAACTACATATAAAATAATTATTTATTTATCACTGTGAAAGGTCCTGATTTTTTAATGATGTTTTTTCAAAAATTCATTCAAAAGTTGCGGTGTCTCCCGAACAGTTGATTACGCTTTCTCTCAGTATTCACTGCTTTTAATAATCATACGAATTATTTTCTAAACGGTTCTTTCATTCACAAACACACATACAAACTTTGATATACACACATTAGCATATATACACATTAACATATATGGTAAAGTACTTTTGCTGATCCAACCGGGAATCGAACCCTGGATCTTCGAACTGGACAGCCGAAACTCTACAGTTGAGCTACTAAGACGAAATTGCAAGCTCTTAGAGTCCAGGATTCTGCATTCTCCACCATCTAATATCAGATTCGCGGGCAACTAACAAGATGGCTGACCACCTCCTGCTATTTTTACTTCAAGTTAGGCTCCTGCTACTACTATTTTTATCCAAGTTAGTATGCTGTGTGGTCGTTATCCTCTCAATTTGAAATCGGCGCTCAATCTTCCAGAGTTCATTGAATCCGTTCTAGGGTCACTTTCAAACCTCCGGGATCTTAGCACTAAACTACAGGGTTGATTTGTTCTGTCACCATTGTAAAGTACCTTGCTTCCCCAACCGGGAATCGAACCCTGGATCTTCGAACCCTGGATCAGTCGAAGTGGACGCTGCAATATATACACATACATACACAGACATTACTTCCAAAACATTCATTTCGAGTTCAGGGATGCTTAAAGTATGATCTTCCCATCGAAAGCTTGAATTATAGTTTTCCACTTCTTCACAATATTTTCCCTATACATTATACTATGTATGTGGGAGAATGTTTTTGAAATAGCTTTTCTGAATAAAAAAAATTGATGTGAGCAGCATAGGACTTTCCCTACAGACTCAAAGTCTTTTTCTCTTTATCTCAATCTTTATTCGATAAATTGAGTTTAATTGCACTATTATTACGAGCACAATTATTTGAAAATACGCTGAATTTACACACTATTAATTCAGTTTCCGCTTTCATTCGATAACTGGAAGTAATTTTAAAACCGACGTAGCAAAAATGAGAAAAACTTAAAAATTTCAAGAACGTGCAGTCTTAGAGTAATGGAGTTGGGCTTTACTTTTGTCAAAATTTACATATACAAACAAGCATTTAGTTGATACATTTGAGCATACGCTGTCTTTTATTTTAAATTTTGACTATTTTTTCGGGCCATTTCGCAAAAGATTGCAGGGTTTTTTTTCCCCCAAATCATACTAAAATCGAATCAGCACCAGGATACCTCACAAGTGACTTATCTACCAAATTCTGTGAAGTTTAGTCAATTGGTTCTTAACCTTTTGCTTACGGGTGGGAAAACGTCCATCCCAAATGAAGAACCTCGCAAAAAGACAGGTATATGACATATCCTATCCCAAACAGTTCGATCCCCCTACACAGGCATTGGCGTCCATGGACTCCAATGTCCGCAAAGAGGGGGTCAAACTGTTTGAGATATGGTATGTGAAATACCTGTCTTTTTGAGAGGTTCTTCGTTTGGGATGGACGCTGTCCCACCCGTAAGCAAAAGGTTAAGCTTAGAATGGATACATGCGATTTTTGCGAGCCATTTCGCAAAAAAAAAAAAAAAGCCTGGTTCTCTTATCATAAATTGTGCCAAAATTTAATTAGCACCAGGGGACTTACCTGTAAAATTTTATGAAATTTGGTCTCTTAGTTTTTGAGTTAGAGTGGACGCACACATTGAACAGACACACACACAAGCACACACACATACACATACACACAGACGTTATGCTAAAATTAGTTTTTTCGTGTTCTAGAGGTCCCATCCCAGAACGTGTAGATGTGTCAAAAACTCGAGTTGCGATTTTCGACATGATTCCAATACTTTCCTTATACATTACCATGTATTGCAAGAAAACAAAAAATGACTCTATACCTGTGCGCATAACTATGCGCATAATTCTAAAAAACAGTATGAGATGGTTAGCAAAATTAGCGATGTATGACTCATGTCCCTGAAGAAGAGGAAGCTTATTACCATCCTTGAAAAGCATTCCGTCACCGAATAATTAATGCGTACTTTTAATAAAATACACCATTAGTTTTATGAACCATAATTTGGTTCATTTATGATTCATATACAGGACGATTACAGTTAAAAAATTTCTGTTCTAAATCTGCTGGGTAGATTACAATTAAAAATTACAGATTTGATTACAATTAAATATTACAGCTTGATTATCTTTAAAAATTACAGTTTGTAGTAGATTACAAATCTATTTCAATTAAATAATTCCTGTTTAAAACCTTCTGAATAGTAGGTTACAATTAAAGATTTACAATTAAAGATTGCAGTTTTGATTACAATTAAGGATTTAAAATTAAAGATAGAAGTTTTGATTACAATCACAGATTACAGTGTTAATTATAATTTTGATCACAATTCAAAATACAGTTTGTAGTAGGTCACTATTTGATAACAATTAAAGAATTACTGTTCAAAGTATTCTGCAGTAGATTAATTAGAATTAAAAATTACAGTTTCGATTACAATTAAAAATTACAGTTTGATTACAATTAAAGATTACAGTTTGATTACAATTAAAGATTACAGCTTGATTACAATAAAATATTACAGTTTTCAGTAGATTATAATTAGATTTTAATTGACGAGCTCATGTTTAAAGTCTTCAGTAGATTACAATGAACAACGAAATATTTGTTTGGATGTGGGATTAAAAACTTTCGAATTATCAATTTTGGCTGGATAGCTGGATAAAGATGTGATACTGACTTAAGAATGCGGTAAAAAAGTAGTTCAACAAAGCAAAGTTCTGTAGAACATTTTGAACAGGATAACTTTAAAGGTTCTACAGATACAGACATGATAACTCAATGTTTCAATTTGACTTAATTATACATTGGAGGCAACACGACGACGAAACTTTTAAGAATTGAAAACTTTCGAATAATCCATTTTGGCTAAATAACTCGTTCGTAGGAATGTTACATTTTATAGATTTATTGCTGACGTCTTCAATGGTTGTTCGGCTAAAGAATGTGGTTAAAAAGTAGTTCAAAACAAAGCAGCATATCATCTTTGAAAACGTTAATTAGAAAACTGAATTAGATCCACTGAAGCTAATTCAACCTTTAAACTCAGATGTTTTCGTGGGGAAATTTTACTGAAATAATCTCAATGTTTATAACTAGCTTTAATTGCCATTTGCGTGACATTGGAAATATTTCTGATATTTGGAATATATTGGCAATCAATGCATAGCTAAATATTGGATATATATTGGCATACCAATATTGGGTTTAAATGGCCTTTAAGCCCAATACTGTCAAAATGTCCACCTTTTCATGTTGACCCAATATTGGTTCTACATTGTCTTCCAATATTGGTATGGTATTAAGGATGCTACCTCTTTCAACCGAGAGTCAAAAATTTCCACTGACGATGATGAACAATTTGAGGAAACCTCGGGTAAAATCATGTCTTCGCAAGGTGTCCTAGCATTACAATTCCCATGATCCTTTATATATTTAAAATATTATATTCCCAATATTTGTTTTATATTGGCCACCAATATTGGTATTGTATTAAGGATGCAACCTCTTGTAACCCAGAGTCAACAGTTTCCACAGTCCATGAAGAAGAATTTACGGAATCCTCAGGTGAAATCTTGTCTTCGCAAGGCATTCTAACATTTCAATTCCCATGATCTATTCAAAATATTATATTCCCAATATTGGTTCTATATTGACTACCAATATTGGTATGGCATTAAGGATGCTCTCAACCCAGAGTCAACAGTTTTCACAGGCCATGAAGAAGAATTTACGGAAACCTCAGGTGAAATCATATCTTCGCAAGGCATCCTAACATTTCAATTCCCATGATCCTTTATGTATTCAAAATATTATATTCCCAATATTGGTTCTATATTGACTACCAATACTGGTATGGTATTAAGGATGCTCTCAACCCAGAGTCAACAGTTTTCACAGGCCATGAAGAAGAATTTACGGAATCCTCAGGTGAAATCTTGTCTTCGCAAGGCATCCTAACATTTCAATTCCCATGATCCTTTATGTATTCAAAATATTATATTCCCAATATTGGTTCTATATTGACTACCAATACTGGTATGGTATTAAGGATGCTCTCAACCCAGAGTCAACAGTTTCCACAGGCCATGAAGAAGAATTTACGGAAACCTCAGGTGAAATCATATCTTCGCAAGGCATCCTAACATTTCAATTCCCATGATCCTTTAAGTATTCAAAATACCACTATTAAGATACAACCTCATCTGGCTGGAGGTCAAATAACGGCAGAAAAGAAAAAAAGCCAAAAAACGCTTTTGTGGGGGCCCCCTTACTCCAAAGCAATTACACAGGCACATCACAGCGGAATAGAAAAAACTTTCCTCATTGTGGAAGCGGTCCTCCAACTTCAATAAGTCCATCTGTCCTATATCATTTTGTCCTACATTAACGACGAGGGGTTCCCGTCGCATTGTCATTCTTAAAAATTTTTACTCTTAATACTACTCTTCCGAGTGTTTCCCATTGTC
This sequence comes from Amaurobius ferox, assembly GCA_951213105.1. NCBI lineage: Eukaryota > Metazoa > Arthropoda > Arachnida > Araneae > Amaurobiidae > Amaurobius > Amaurobius ferox. The sequence continues at coordinate 88,915,028 of OX578147.1, read as the reverse complement.
AGCGAGTTTTCACAAAGCTCACTTCGTTTTTTGGGGAGTGAGCGTTCTGGGTTTGGTAGGAAAATCATGGACGCATTAAAGCTCTTGGGTGGCGGGTATTAGGTGGAGTGTGAACGTGTAATGTGATAAGTTGTTTGTAAGCTGCAAAAAGTGTTTTAAAAAGACATTTGATACTAGAAATTTGGGGGGAATGTGTTACAGATACTTTTGAGAGGGTAATGGAGGAAAAGATGCTGTCATATTCATAAAAAATATACTGTGGGCAGGACATGACTTTCCCTACATAATGCAATGATTTCATTTTTCTCACACAAACTTATGGTGAGTCAAGATCCATGAACGTTGAATTGAACATTAGCATTTGGCACTTTTCCTGATGGCAAGTTCGAATTACCAAATAAACTTATATTTCGTGCAAATCTAACTTGATAATTAGAAATATTGCTACTGTCCGCTAAGCGATATAGTCCATATATTAAACGATTTTAATCATTAAAAAATATTGAATTTTCATTCATTTTGGCTTCATTTTCATCCATTAAGCATCGTTTTTGCACATTTGAAGGTATTTTTGTCAATTTGGCAACATTTTTAAAAAATCGCCAAGGTAACAATATTTCGTCAAATATAGCCAATGCCAACTTATTTAAAGATAACTGCTAGTTTTAATTTTATGTAATATTTTCAATAAATTTATCTGAAACCGTGCCATATCTCGCGAACAGTTCATGCTAGCTAGAGTTGGTTCCATTCTTTTTTTAATAACAAATTACATAACAAATGATTACTTTTTCAACATTATTTAAAATACTGATTTTGTTAAAAAATTAATTCGGAAGTTGATTGTATATTTGGGACATTCGAGATTTTAGTATTCACTGATTGTAATAAACATACCGATTTTTTTTTTCGAACTGCACCATTCGCTCGAGAGATATCGCTCCCGCAGACTCATTGATACACACACGGACACTCACACACACACTAACATGCACATATACTAACATATTTATACACACAGACTAACTAGTACATAAACTGACATACGTACACATAAAATACACATATATACATATACACAGACATCATCTCAAAAACATCCGATTCGTTTTCAGAGATGCTTGAAGTGTGTTCTTCCATTGAAAACTTGAATTCGAATTTTCAACTCCGTCACAATATTTTCCATATACATTATACTATGTATGTAGGGAAAGCAAAAATTTAATACAACACACACAATTTTCTCTACAAACTAATAATTTTTCTTTTCCTTTGACTGCAGTACGTGGTATAACAAACAGAAGTCGTCAAAAATGCATTTTTAAGTCCTATTAATTACAGAATTTCCGGCTATTATCCATATGATACGCATACTAGTGAACTTAGGAAAACATTTAATTTAATGCCTCTTAAAAGAAGAAGAAAATGGTCTCATTTTACTATAAAGTTTTAAATAATACTGTTGGTTATCCCATTTTACTTTCTTGCCTGGAACAATATAATTAAATAATACTATTGATTGTCCCATTTTATTTTCTTGCTTGAAACAATATAATTAAATAATACTATTGATTGTCCTATTTTACTTTCTTGCCTGGAACAATATAATTAAACAATACTATCATTTGTCCCTTTTTACTTTCTTGCCTGGAACAATATAATTAAATAATACTATTGATTGTCCCATTTTATTTTCTTGCCTGAAACAATATAATTAAATTATACTATTGATTGTCCCATTTTACTATCTTGCCTGGAACAATATAATTAAATAATGCTATTGATACCTTAAATAATACTATTGATTGTCCATTTTACTTTCTTGCCTGGAACAATATAATTAAATAATACTATTGATTGTCCCATTTTATTTTCTTGCCTGAAACAATATAATTAAATAATACTATTGATTGTCCTATTTTACTTTCTTGCCTGGAACAATATAATTAAATAATACTATTGATTGTCCCATTTTATTTTCTTGCCTGAAACAACGTAATTAAATTATACTATTGATTGTCCTATTTTACTTTCTTGCCTGGAACAATATAATTAAATAATACTATTGATACCTTAAATAATACTATTGATTGTCCATTTTACTTTCTTGCCTGGAACAATATAATTAAATAATACTATTGATTGTCCCATTTTATTTTCTTGCCTGAAACAATATAATTAAATAATACTATTGATTGTCCTATTTTACTTTCTTGCCTGGAACAATATAATTAAATAATACTATTGATTGTCCCATTTTATTTTCTTGCCTGAAACAATATAATTAAATTATACTATTGATTGTCCCATTTTACTTTCTTGCCTGGAACAATATAATTAAATAATGCTACTGATACCTTAAATAATACTATTGATTGTTCATTTTACTTTCTTGCCTGGAACAATATAATTAAATAATACTATTGATTGTCCCATTTTATTTTCTTGCCTGAAACAATATAATTAAATAATACTATTGATTGTCCTATTTTACTTTCTTGCCTGGAACAATATAATTAAATAATACTATTGATTGTCCCATTTTATTTTCTTGCCTGAAACAATATAATTAAATTATACTATTGATTGTCCCATTTTACTTTCTTGCCTTTCTTTCCAAATGAAATTTAATACGATTATTGCAATCGGGAGACATAACTGGATACTTGATTTTCGAGGCGTTGCATTCCGCCAAAAGTCCTAAATTTTTCGAACCTTTTTTTTCTCTTCCAAAAACTATTATAAACTGAAAAAAGTAGATTAATTTTGCTAACCTAATTTGTATCTTACTTCCATGGTCTTTACAATTGATTGTCATTGTACTCGAACAAGTAATTAGAAACGCATGTAACATCTACAAAAAGGATGTTAAGTAAACTGTTTACAAAAGAGAGACTGCAAAAGGTATGTTTCTTTTACTTTCATTTTTCTTGCAGTTTGGAAATCTTTAATCTCACGGCATGCATTTTAATACACCACCCACTGCACCCCCACACCACTAGCCGATTGAAAAATAACCTAGCGTGACGGCACTGTGTGTTGAATCTGGCAGCAGTGAAAGCGTGAAGTGGCCGCGCCACCTGTGGAGCGGGTGTGGAAGTTTAACGATGCGTGTGAGAGGTGGCCATTTATCGGCAAATGAAAGCTACATGCACTGCATCACAATGAGATGTGTGAGTATCGCTTCAATATAGACCCGGGTTCGTATAGGGTAGAGAAATATACTGCATACAATAGTTTGAACTATTGTTTAGAGAAAACAGCAGACACTATGATTGCCCAAAAGTTTTTGTTTAAGGTTTCAGTAAAAACAATAGCCGTTTAAATAGATGAATGAGACTATATAGGAATCGAAAAATATGGCAAAGAGTTGGGATTGGTCTAACCACTCTGTATTAAAAAGTGAAAAGTGCTCATTTTAGTAGCTGTAACGCAGATGAGAGGAGGTTATTGTGGGACAAGAGGAAAGTAGAATTGGTAAAACATAGTGTTCAATACTTAACGTACCACTTATTACTGTTTCTGTGCTTTGCATTTTAATGTAAACCCAACGTAACGCCATTGAAGACAGATACAGGAGGACGCAAACCCACCACTAGCTCCCATTCCCTTCTTCCCCATCCCCCATAAGGAAAATGTTGTACAGGATTTAGCAAGATTTATGTAGGCTTTGTCAGTCAGAATCTTGAAATATTCTCTTAATATATACAGGGTGTATATAAACTGTTTTGATAAAATAAGAGGGATGATAGTACCCATCAAGACGAACAATATTTAATTATGGAACCTAGGGTCACATTCCGCTCAGTGTCAGAAAAGAGTAACTTCGAAGCACGTCCAACAAGCACAAGTCGCCACTTCGGGCGGCAAAGCTGTCGTCCTAGAGAAGTGTCAC